>JAAGNO010006676.1:0-31681 GCA_033439905.1 Ceryle rudis | reverse complement strand
ATCGGTCCCTCACGCCGGTGCTAGAAGGTCCGCGCCGTGCTCGCCTACGCCGCGGGGGCGGGAGGTGCGCGTCCCCTGCAGGGAGGTGTTCCAGTGGCGTGCGGCCTAGCGCGGGGTTGCGCGCAGCCAGCACGAAAACTCCTTTCTGCTTAGCTTGTGTTTCTGTTACATTTGTGACAAGAGGCTTTCCCCCCGCACCAGCTTTTTCTCCTACAATTAAGGTGGTTTTATTTTCTTAAAGAAGGAGCTGAGATTTACGTGTTTTAAGAACCAAGAAAAGAAAAACCAAAGAATGGCAGAACCAGTTTTACAAAGAAGCTGATGCTTGGGAAGGTGTCAAGGAGGCACTACATAACTAAAAGAAAATTCAGAGCTTTATTGGTAAGTAAAACGTTTGAGAAAAATATAGACAAAAATCTGTTAAAAAAAAGAGTATTTCAGCTTGCTACTTTTCAGAAGAAACACTGTGAACTGACTACAAACGGCGTTATCATTTCTCCATACCTTACATATACACACGCAGTAAAGGTATTTTCATTTTCCATGATCTTTCTCCATCAACATCCAATCTTTTAAAGCTGGTAATTCAGCTCACATGGACACAGGACTAGAAGTGACCTGTAGCAATCCTACATCCAGTCCCTTGCTGTTTGATGCTGTTCAGGCAAGAACTACCACTCTAAAAGTTTACCAGAGGTAGTGCAAGAACCGCATGCTGTGCAGGCACTGCCAATGACTGCCCTGTAGTTAGTATTCCTAAAATTTAATTCCACTGTTGTTAAATCCCAAGAACAACAGTTGAGGGCAACATTGACCCCATCTAGTTTTAAGTCATAAACAACTCCTCTTTGTCTTGGGCTCTTAACAACAGTGCTCTGCAGCAACAGAGATTGCAAGGAGCAAAATGCAGAGCTTTGCTCCCCATTTCCAGGCCCTTATCTCGCTCCCTCCCATGACTATGGTACTACTTACCTTCTTTCTCAGCAGAGTTTGGCAGGCTGCCTGCTCTGAGGAACAACCGCACGCAGGGCCTTGGAGTGCAGATGTTTTCTAAAAACAAGCAGAATTTATTTGGTCTTGTCCTACTTCTGGGACGAGAAGAGGCCATGGCATTGTTTACTAATTATGAAATGTTTCGAAGCTGCTCCTCTTTACTTTCCTTCTCTAAAGCATGAATGCAGCTCTTCCAGGACATTGCAGCTGAGGATATTGTATATGACTTCAATTTTGAGAAACAAATCAGTACCACTCAAAAATGTCAGGCCAACATTTTGAACAAGATGAAAATAGAACATACAGAGAGGGAACATGAGTCTAAATGAAACACAGTGGCTGTTAAGCTGTAATCCACACCAAAGTTAATTACTACAAAGGGGGGGGAAGTCTACAAATGTTTTGAGAGAAGAGACCCAAAGAAAAAAAAAACTGAGAACAAGCAACCTGAACAACACTAGAATCAACTTCTGGTTCTGCTAGAAAAACCTAAGAACTGGTAAAGCACTTGAGCTGGGTGACATCCATAAGGATGTGCAAATATTAGTGGCAGAAAGTATCAAATATTTTACATATGAATAGAACTCTAAAGGAAGATGTAACATCTTATTAAATCAACTGGTATCAACAAGCACCCAAGCCTGCCTTCTACTGGGGGGGAAAAAAAAAATGCTATGAACTTTAAATTACTTACAGTTGCGGAACAAGCTTCTCTTAATTTAGCTTAATTACTGCTTCCCAGCTTGAAGGTGATAGTATGGGAAAAAATAAAACACTAGCACATGTGGGATATGGAGAGCAAGAGAAGGGGAAAAAAAAGTACAGGCAATTATTATCTGTCAGGTGTAACAGGAGCTGGACTGTACCAAATAGTGTAGTGAACCAGCACCTCTGTAGCTCCAGGATTCTCCAAACTTGCTCAGCTGTATTTTTTTTTTGTCACACCAAATGCCAGACAGGTAGCATAAATGCTTTATAGTGCCTATTTTTAAGCATAAATTTAGTACTGTGTGCTTATTTGACCCATTTGGGGGAGAAGGCTACTAAAAAGCATCTGTGTAAAATCCTTGCAATTCCCAAGAGTCAGTTCAGCTCAAGGGCTGGGAAGGATATTTATTAATTACAACTTTTTAATAGGATACTTCAGAAAAAAACTCCAAATGTTCACAGAACGTCTGCAACACAGAAAATTATGCATAAAGTTGCATACTAAAACCATTTGTTGGGTAAAGCTGGTGCTCTAAAAGAGTGCCCAAAAGGAATGCCTATCTTATTAGATGCACAATTGCCATAATAACAACCAAACTGGGTAACAGCAGAATAGATAATGTTGGTCTGCATCATGGGTGGTCAGAGATGAGTTCGTTTCTATTCACACTCATGATGGATGAGAGGAGAGGTAGCACAGCAGCAGAGCAGTACCCCACATATGTATAAGGCCCCCGACATCTTGCAATCCAACACTGTCATGAGCAAGCTGGGAGTTGGAGGAAACCCTACAAACCTTCTATAGACCTATGACAGGACTTTTTTCCTAATGGTAGCAAAAGTGCTTAGACAACAGAAAAAGTTACCATGCCTTGGAAGGATGCTGTTGCTAACTGTTTCCAACAACTCAACACAGATGTGTGTTGCAAATGGCAAGAGCCCGTATCAATTCTCTGTCAGAAGATGTCAGTAAAACTGGAAGTTAGATTCACTAATTTCTAACCCATCTCTCCATAACATACAGACTGGGGACACAGCCAGCCACAGATCATCAGAACACGCTGCCTGTCGTGAAAATCAGGATGCTGAAGTGATCAGATGAGAACATAGGAAGGTAAGATGGAACAAACTAGTATGCTATGCTGGTGTATTCCTGTTGTATAAAATGACTTGAAGAGGGTATTTCCTGAAGCCAGCTCGCAGTGAACATCAGGGGGAAATAACAAAAGCAAAGATAAATACACAACATATGGACAGGATGTTGCAAGAGCTTCACTTAGTCGACCTATGCCACAGCCTCTTGAAAGAGGATACAAGAAGGCTGTAAATTTGGTGACCTTTACAAAATGGCAGAAAAAGAGACTTTTTCTAAATTGCTGATATAAAACCACTTCTAGTCTTAACTAGTGAAGGAAAAGCATCTCCTTTTATTGTTCATTAGATAGGTATTTTTTGTCCATTTAAATTAGTGGGTTATTATTTCAGTCTTCCATCTCAGCTTTTTTTTTTTTTAAAAAAAAAAAAACACCACCACAATTCTTCCCTTTCAGGGTCTAACAACATTTTGAATTGGTGGGTCAGGCTTAAGAAAAGATAGATTTAGCAATTTTAGTCATAGGAATCCAGTATACTGGAGAAACAGTGTATAGTAACATAATTGTGAGTTTGCTTCCTTGCTTTATTAGGGAAGCACAACCTTTTTCATACTGGGAGAAATGATTTGTCCACAGGTCAGTTCTGGGGGTCAGAGAGGAAGGCTGATAGTAACACTGCCAGCTATCTTCATCTCGGTCATTTCTAGAAATCATAGGTGCTATTTTTTAAAGGAAATATAAAAGTAGCTTTTTTCTTTTTTAGCGTGAGTCTTCAAAATGTAGGCAGTTCTATTTAATCTGGCCAGTGCAGACCAGGCTTAACTGGAGGACCAGCAAGAATACATTTAAGGACAAAGTTCACTCTTTCAAAAGGAGCAGGACCTAACACTAAATTTGGCAAAATACAGAAAATTAAATAGATGGAAGCTGCTCCTAAAGAATACATTAAATGTATATTCATGACTAAAATATATAACCCCAGTCATCTAAAAAAGCCCCACTGTGAACTGCACTACAATCAAACCCACGAACACAAGTACAATAATAAGTCTTTTGTTTTCTTCATTAAGTTTTCTAACATTCTTACTGAAACAGTTCAGCAACCAGGGGTCTTGTCAGTCTTGCTCTAGCTGCAGTACTTCTTCGTGAGAGCTGTTTATATCTATTTAGTGAAGAGTCAGTATTTCACCGAGTATTTTCACATGAGTAAGACGCGGGCTGCTGAGCAACGCCAGCATCCTCCGCCGGCAAACCACCGCCACTACTCAGCAGCACCCACATCGCGGCTAGTTTGGGATCAAGCAGCCCATGTGCTGCTCTTGTGCTCCCTCTCACCGAGGGCCGGCTCTGCCCCTTCCTACAGCCGAGGTGAATCACAGCCCCAGCGGCCTCTCCGCCCGTCCAGGCGGGGACCAGCAGCGAGCGGCCTGCTGCTAGAACACACAGCATCGCTCCCGCCTGGGCTCCGCTGGGCCTCCACTCTGGGGGGGCTTCCCACCAGCAAAGAGGTTTTCGCCTGTGGAACCTGACGGCTAGCAGGGGAGTACCTACCCGCGTCCCCCACACGGGGATGGCGGAGCTGGCGGCTCTACCGGGAGGATTGGCGCATAGCCGGCGCAAGCCTTGTGTAACCTCCGCCGTAGGGCGGGCCTAGGCGCAGTGGGCGGGCCCGGGCGCAGGGGGACCGCCCCACTCGGCAGGGCGAGGTTCGGCAGTAGCGGGGCGCGGGGTGTGTTCTGCGCCGTGCCGCGCCGGGCTGTACTGTGCCGGGCTGTGTCGCCTCTCGCAGCGGGGTTGGTGGTTCCGCTCCGCTCGCCTTCGCCCGTGCCCGGCCCTGTGTGGGGAGCTGTCGGTGCTGCCGCCGTTACCGCTCTGTCTTTGTGGTCGCGGCTCCCGCCTCACCGCGGCGGGGACGACGACTGTGCCTCGGCTGCCGAGGAGGTCGGTGCTGCTGTGGTGTAGCCAGGAGAGGTTTGCGGGGAGGATTGCCCCGGCGCGGCGGCAACCATGGGGCTGCAGCCCCTGGAGTTCAGCGACTGCTACTTGGACAGCCCCTGGTTCAGGGAGCGGGTGAAAGCTCATGAGGCCGAGCTGGAGAAGACCAATAAGTTTATCAAGGAGTTGCTCAAGGATGGGAAAAACCTGATCGTCGCGACCAAAAGTGAGTGGAGGGCTGCGAGGGGAGACGCCGGGTCGTTGCGGGGGCGGCTCCCGGCGGCTCGGGGCCCGGCGCTTGCAGCCGCTCACCCGGCGCCGAGAGGCTTCGCCGTTGAGCCGGCGGCGTTTGCTTTTGTTTCAGCGAGGCTCGTACTGGCTTTCTCGAGCCTTTCTCCCTTGGGTTCCCCACCAGCCCATTGGGGACTGGTACCTGGGTCCTCTCCAACCCTTCGCGGTGGGGCGGGGATAAGGGACAGCGGCAGTAGCGCCGGGTAACTGCTTTTTGTAACCCCTGTTGCATCTGCCCGGTCTCTTGGCCAGGCCTGGCTTATGTGTTTGGCGGTGCCGAGCCCGGAGTGAGACACGATGTTAAATCTGCCGAGTTGACTCGGTTTAAAGTTTTACGGGTGCTTTGTAAGCTGAGCGTCTGTGAATTGCGTACCTCAGCATAACGATGTATGTGTATATGTATTTGTAGTTCGTGAAGAGGCTGCTGAGAATACACTTTTGTCAAAATTTTAAGTCTTTTCCAGGAATTATTAGGCTTACAGTTCTGCGATGACAGCACTACTTACTAGCTCTCTGTCTTTGGCCTTTTAAAATGGGATGGTGGTTTGATTTTTTTTTTTTTTTGATTTTGCATTTTGATCTCTGAATATTTATATTTTTATATAGATGTGTGTTTACCTGTGCTGTAGTTTATGTGAGAATCATGTTATTTTCCTTGAATGACCACAGTAATCCATGTTCTATAATGTAGTATTGCAATATTTTTCTGTTTAACTTAAGATATATTGGTGTAGTCCCCTAAATATCTAGCAGGATGCTTGACAGTACCAATTATTCAGACAAAACGGTAATGCAGCACTCTGGCACTGTATTCTCTGAAGCGTACTGCATTTTTGGTATCACAAAAAACTGAAGGCAAGGGACCAGGCTTTCAAGATACTTCCCTTAAAGTAGACTGAGAGGGATTTGGCTAATGGTTTCAGCAGTGTAGCTGCCTGGGTATAGCAAGGGTTTTTAAAACTAAGATTGATCATTTTGTGCAAATAAAGAAACATTCTTTTCAGCTTTTATTTCTGTTTGATACGTCTGGGTAAAAAAAAAAAAGTAGAAAATGCTGTATCAAACTTCACTTGTTTGTAACTCCTATTTTTTTTTGCCAGTTAATATTTAGTTACTGCAAATAGTGTTCCTTGAGGATTACTTGCAATCTGTGACTTAAAGTGTCAGTATAAATCATCTTCTTGGAGTGCAAAGTAAAAAAGCATCCCTAAACTTAGACAAGAAGGGTAGAGGGAAATCATTTCACTTTGCTTCTATTCCTCAAGCACCTAGACAGTTTTTGGCAATGGCCCAAAGCCCTTGGTTTCTCTTGTACAGTTACATATACAGAACTTAATTTGGAAGTGTGGAACTGATGGTGGTGGTGAGGAAAGTCCTAACTCGTATGGGCCTCTTATCCACAGCAGGATCCTGTGCTGATAACTTTGGCTTGGTGTGCAGAGCTTGGCATGCTTAGATGTGTGTGGTGGGAGCCAGGGGAGTCAGTGTGCCAAGCAGAGCCACCTGGCCTGAGAATGCTTGATGAGAGACTTAGGTCTAGCCCATGAGAAATACTGAGAGAAGCCCTCTGAGATCTTCCCCAGTGTGCAGGTCTAAGCAATTCCTTCCTTTCTGAGATGACAGAAATTTTCTTTTTGAGTTTAGGTGCTGTACCTTTTTCTAACAAACACTGGTGCTTCATCATAGTTCTTTGAGAAGTGGAAACAGAGGTCAGATCCTTCCTTACACATTTCAGGTTTCCGCAGTTGTCTCTCCCCTTTAGAGTGCCCTGCATGACAGGTTTGAAGCTGATACGTCTTCCTCTGCTGCTGGCGAAGCAGCGTCACTCTTAACAGACATTAAAAGACAAATTGAGCCAGAAGAAGCACAGGGAGAAATTAAAGCCCATTAAAACCTCAGTGGTTAGGCTATTGGTTGTCCTTGTGTTTTCAGAAGAAAATGTTGACATCTAATTTCTTTGCTGTCAGGAAACTAAATGGGGTTAATATTTGTTACAAAAAACAAGCTCGAGATGTGGTCCAGACACAGCTAGGCTATTTGCCTCTATCAGAACTGCATTTTCTGCACCAAGACTAGCTTGCTGCAATCTAGAGAATGTGATAAAGTAGGGTATTTTGAGAGCTTACATGTCTGCTTCTTAGACAACAGTTGATTCCAGTGTTTTGAAAATTGTTTTGGTCTTTTGAACAACAACAACAAAAAAGTCATCTTAATAATAGCTGAAGTATTTATCTGCTTCTCGAGCCAATTAAATTAAGAAATTTAAATCTGTTTTAATTGATATGTGAGCATAATAAGCTTTTCTGAATGAGCTGTAAAATAGAAAATGTAGTAGGTGCACAGTTGTTCTTAAAGCTGTGTGAAATGAAGTGACTGCAATAAAGGCTGCCTGTGTTTCCCTCCCTTGGCACTTTCCTCATTTCACTTGTAAAGCAGTGGCTTACCAGAATTGTCATGAGGATTCTTCAGGGGTGAATAACTGACGTGACCAACTAGATCCCACTTCCTGCTTGACAGGCAGCCTTGTAAATGACTGTGCTGCTGCTTGCACTGGGTTACATCTTGAGAGGTGGGAAGCAGATACTGGTACCATTCCCTCTAATCACAGGAGACATCAGTGTCTCGTAGGATAAACCAGTAACATGCTGTAGATCCTCTCTTTGGCTCCTCTCCACTTGTCTCTCCTCAGTTGTACGGGGGAGTATTTTCCACCTAAAATTCAGAAGAGTTAATTTTTGTTAGTACAGGACTGCACTACTTAAAAAAAAAAAAAGACAATGACAAGAAAAAGAACAGTCTTTTGCATTCTTAAAATTGTGGAGTTTCCAGTATGAAGCATACTTCAAGTGTATTTTTACACTTTTAAGTTTCAGTTGTTTCAAGAATCTGATAGAAAGATAAACAAGACTGAGTCAAAGCTGTCTTGTTTCCTGTGTAATGGTTTGAATCACTGACTTGTCAAGTTCAAGCTAAATATTGGAAGAATGAATAAACAATAGGTGGCTCTTTTCTTATTATGATTTAATGCTTAAAAGGAGTACAGAAAGACAATTTTTTTCCACTGTTAGTGATCAGTAGATACCAGCAGTACACATACACTTTTTAAAATAGAAATGCAATATTTCTCAGGGGATTCCAGTTCTGTTAAACAAACAAGGATCAAAATAGTTCATAAATAACTTCTGGATTGAGTTACTCTTCTCATGAGAGAAACTGAATTTAAAGGTGTCTGAGTGGAGAATCCTTATTCTGAAATGTGAAAGGAACTTGAGAGGTTTAGTTCTGAGCTCTTAAAATCTCTCGGATGCAAATTGTTTGTAGCTGAAGAATATGCTGGATAAATACTATGTATTTGCTTCCAAATTCTTCTCACTATGTTGGTCCAACTCTTGGTCTCTTGACATGAGAGTGAGATTTGTTTGGGGTTTTTGAAGATATTTTTTGGGGGAGCCTAGAATTGTCTGTAAATGTAGAGCAGAAGGTGCCCCTTTGAGACCTCAGGGTGGAGTAGGAGGAGTCAGCATGAGCATTTTGTCCCTAGGTACCTCATGGAGGGGCATTTGCAGAATGAGTGCATGCTCACAGACAGCTATTCCACATGCCTGGAAGCGGAGCCTCCCCATTCCTAGATTCAGGCTCAGATCAGAGCAGAATTTTGTTTGGGTCAACTGTGGCAACTTTGTAATGGGCTGATGAAGACAGAAAATGGAGAAGCTGGGAAAACAGAGAAGTTGAGCTCCCTAGGAGGCTTATCAAATGTGGTCCATATGCAGTGCCCATCTAAAGGAAGCCTAGACAAAGTGTGGGGAAGTTTGGGAAAGGTGCCCCATTCTCAGCTAAAATGCATCATAGAGCTTTTCATCCAGTCAGGACCATCTGCTGCCATGTAGGCACCACCACAGTATTCAAACATTCTTACTGCTTTGCTAGAAGGCAGAGCAGCCACCTTCCTCCACTTGCACCCCGAGAAACTTGCTACCCAGTGGTCCCCACTGCACAGTTTCCACTGGTATAGGACTGTCCCTTATTACGTTGCTGTCTCTATTTTGGCTGAGAGCAGGATAATTCCTCCTGTATCCCAAGGTCCTGGGTTGTGAGCTCAGTTCTGTGAGGTCTTGGCAATTGTATTTGGTGCTGCAGAGGAGGAAGATGGACATCCTTGCTACCCAGTGCTGGTCTCTGCAGGCAGCTCAATGAGCTCAGGCTTCTGGTAACTATTTTGTATTGCCATTTTTGTTTTATGTGTTTTGCAGAAGAGTTGTTCCTTGCACTCGTCCACACAGAATACAAAACAACAACCGACTTTCTTTTATCTGTAGGAAGAGTTTCTTGGAATAGAAAGAGTTACTGATAATTGCTACTAAAGAATGCTGATTTGCTCCAGGCAGTATTTCTGCATTCATGAGGGGAAAAAAAATAGCAAAATATCTTTCCTTTCCTCTGAGGTGTTATTAGTCACTGGTCGTTTACAAGTTTGCTCTCAAGAAATTAAGCAGACAGGAAATCTTGTCAGCAATGGGAGTAAATCCATTCCAAATCCCATCTCTGACCTAGCAGAATAGGCTGAGCCTTTCTCTTAACACAAACCTAATCCAAACCCAAGACAGAGTCTTATGTCCGAGTTGCCCAAGTCTCTATTCTTTTTCTTGGCCAGTTCTCTTAGTTTGTGGTGGTGGTTGACCGATTAAGATACTGGTCTAGGTAGGCTTTTGGTCTGAGCTGGTACGGATATTATTATGTAACTGTAAAGGCTGTTGTAATCCACATAATAACACAGTGTAAAAGGCACTCAGATCACTTGAGCCACACTTTTTTTTTTTTTTTTTTTTTTTCCTTAAGCACTAATTGTCCATTTTTTAAAGCTTTCCTTAGTAAAATCTGCACTTACAAAACCACTTAGCTGAACGTACAATGTGTGCCAGCTCTCCAAGTCTTAGGAATTTTCTGCAACAAAAGTGTTGTTCTACTGACACTCCAGTACATGTCAAAGAGGTCAAATAAAACAGTTAATACAGGACTCATTAATTAACTTCTAGAAAAGAAATGGACATTCACTAAATATTTAGAAAGAATCTAAAGACCAAGTAAAAACTAATGTCATTCTTGCTTAACAAGGAGCGGGGAGCAGGGAGTGTTGCAAGAGGGCTGCAGTTGAACTTGTGTGCAAAGTTTTTCCTGAATTATCAGTGATTATTGCAGATTCTGTATTTGATGAAATTACTTGGAATTCAGTGAGGGCTGTGAATTGATGAATCTTCACATTAGACAATTTAGAAAACCATTTTAGTTTTCAAGTAGTACCTCAAAAATGAGCTTTATTTTTGTTCTGAGGCATGCTTTAGGTGTTATAACAGTAAACAAAGTGAACATGGAGGTTGACTTTTGGTAGGGCACAGTTAGATAAAAGTTACTGCTAGGGCAGCACTAGATCCTGTATCACAAAGGCTACTGAGCAGTGTATGCCTTTAAAAATACACCTTTTTATTGGAAGTCAGCTCAGTAATGGAAACATTAGAAATCTAAGGCAAGCAGGTGCTTTGGGACCTATCTGCTACTGCCTTTCCTCTAACAAAGAGCTTATTTTAACCTAGAGTTGCTTTTCCCTTCCCTTAAAGATAATTGCCACCGCTAGGTCCTAATTAACTAAGACAGTACCTTTTTCTTTTGCTTGTAGATGAAGTTGCTTCTGTATAAGGATCAGGGAAGTGCTTTCTTTTAAGAAAATACTCCGCAAGAACATTGCGTTTAGCTCCGCCCAAAGTAAAGCATTCATTACTGTGTCAGTAGCTATAAAAAGTGTCAAGCTCATTCTGTGGAGGATGCCAGTTTGTCATCTTGAATCACGTCTTTTCAGCTTGGATTACTAACGAGCTCCATTACCTTCTTTGTCCTGTACATGTTCCACTGTTCTTTTTTTTCTGTATTAGAAGCAGAGCATTGTGCTTGTGAACTAGATGATGTGATTTCAGACAATAGGAATTTTCATGATTTTATGTGGATTTTCTCAGTGATGAGCGTTGTGACAGGTTGTGGTTGAAATGAAGATATTCTGTCTTTTAATCATTTGGGGGAAAGATGTCATTTTTTCAGCTTTGGCTAAACTGTACAAGCGTTCATTAATGAGGACATCAGTGATTAGTGTCATTGTCGGTCTTCAGGACAAAAACAATAGAAATAAGTAGAGTGGTTTGTAATTTTTCTGGTAGATCCTGTTGGAAAGTTTTTTTTCCTGATCTTTTTTTTTTAATGACAAGCCTTTTAGAAATGTTATATTGAATTTTATGGAATTGGAATTCAGCTTAAGAAGTTGGAAAAAAGGATGGATTTGCCCTATAGTCTGTAAAGTGCAAATATCTGCTTGCGCTTTAGAAAAAAGTGCAAAAAAGTGTGAAAGAAAAATAGAGCCACTGCTAAGGCTGCAGGTCTCCGCTCTTCCTAAAATTATGCATTTTAAAAATGCAAAATCTGCATTTTAACAGACAGAGATTATTACACCCATGCCATTTCTCAGGTCAGTCTAAAATCAGTTTGGTAGGCTTTAGTGAGGTAGAACATCTCTTTCTGATCGGTACAGATTTTTTTCTAAGGGGGCTGGCAGGGGGGACGACCCGCTCCAGGGTGCTATGGGGTTTTTTCCTGATGTGCAATAAGGTGCTCTGACCTGACTTTGGACAGGGAGCGCTTGGAAAGATGTTTTGGAACAGCACAGAAGGGCTGTATCCTGGGTCTTACCTCCTCCTCCTCAGATGTTTTTTTACCATTACATAATCCATATAGTTTACATTGACTTTAGTGCTTGTGTTTTACACTACCAACTTCAGTCACTACTGCAGCACTTAACCGTGCTAACTTAAAAACCAGAGGTGTGGTTGTTTGAGGGAGATTGCCAAGATGCACATGCTGTGAACTATCTGCTCGTTATTTTGATAGGGTGGGTTGTGGCTTTTTGTGATAAGTTTTATGACTTGCTTATGTTTGATAGGGTTTCCTTTTCAGTTTAATGCTGCATTTCTGAGTTTCCAGACCAGATTTGCTGCTGTTCTATGACAGTTGTTCTTGAGATGTTACAACATGCTCAGTGTTTTGATTGTCTTTTAAAAGTCACCATGTCTTTGAGTTGGCAAATTAGGACACTGAGAAGTTGAATGCTTTCCTGGAATATCTAGTGAATGTAAAATAT
The DNA here is from genome assembly GCA_033439905.1 of Ceryle rudis. Classification (NCBI taxonomy): domain Eukaryota; kingdom Metazoa; phylum Chordata; class Aves; order Coraciiformes; family Cerylidae; genus Ceryle; species Ceryle rudis. Next base: position 19,480 of record JAAGNO010006676.1, on the reverse strand, counting down.
GTGATCAAATGAGCTTGGGTGCATATTGGCAGAATAGTTTAAGAAACTACTGTTTGGGGAACTGAACATCTCTGCTGTTGGTGGTTGCTGCCACCCACTGTAGTTGTCGGTCCTAATCAGCACCCAAAATCTGTCTTGTTGCTAAGTCAAACCCATCTTCTTTGCCATGTTTAAACTAAGCCATCGCATTTCACAATGAGTTGAGGTAAGCACGTGTGCTCCATCCCAGCAGCTCCTGGGGAGATTGTGCCCTCTGGGTGTCATTTTGATAGAAGAGAGGGCAACTACAGTGGCTGCAATTAAAATGCCTCATGTTATACATCTCTCATAGATGTATGTCTGCTATTCAAAGTGCATGTTTACCTATCTCACTGGGAAAGAAGATACTGGAAAGGGAAGTTTATGCTATTTTCAAATTCTTCTAAACAGACATTTTTGGAAAGTTTTGGCAGGTAATCTTAATGTCATGTCATTTGTCCATAACCACTTGCACCCATGGACAGAGCTTCTCGCAGACACCCTGTTCTTTGTGAATGCCTTTTACTCCTTCTGCTCTGTTTGTGTTTCTTCTTGTTATTTTTTTCCCTCCTGTGTGTTTGCTCATCATTCAGGATAAAAATAGAGAAGAAACATCCAGGTCCTCAGAAGCAATGTCAGCATTGTAGGCCAAGGCCAAATCAGAAGTTCCTATAAATCATTCATGCTGGGGTTGTCCTCTGTGGGTAAGGAGCAGTGAGAGGGGGAAAAATAATCTACAAAGATGGTAAATCACAGCGTTATTAAATAGGTTGTGGTTTAACTACTGCTCCCACCTCTGAATAAATGTGCTGTTGTCTCTTTATATGAGAGGACCAGGCAGGTGGGGGTTATCAGCTCGGTCAGGGGGAAGGCTTTGCCTTTCAACAGAGCTGGTTGTTACAGCTTCTCTTAGTTCTCTTTAGCTTTTGTATACACACTTCTCTGGTTGGGACTGCATGTCCTTGAAGAAGGGAAAAAAAAGCTTTGTTTAATTTGGCAAGGAAGATTGAGTATCCAGGATAAAACTCAGCAGGACTGTGTATCAGACCTGGGCCATGGAGGATCTTCCAGCATGTGTGGTGTTCAGGAGTAGGTTATCAGCCACTCAGTTGCTGGTGAGTGTTGTTTAGCTTTGATATTTGTCCATTTCCTCCATTAGACTGATGCATGAGGGCTTAGAAGTGATGAATGAATTTGTGCTGAAGCTTGTGTTGCACTTGCAGTGTTTCAGGCTTAAGAAAAATTAGGCCATAATATCTCTAATCTCAAAAGTTGGGCTTTTTTCCCAAGCAGAGGGAGAGAATCTTATTTTTGTTTGTCTTAATTAGTTATTTTTATCAGTCATTAGAAAGAGTTGTGTATTTTGAAAACTCTTGATAATATTTGAACGTGTGATGGAACAAAAAAAAAAGGAGGAAATGTGTAGCAGATTTAAATGAAAATATAATTGCTTAGAAAATGCTTAAAAACCCAAAACCCCACCATCTTGCAAAGAGGTGGAGGGAGTGCACTGCCAGGTTACTGAGGTCCCAAGAAAATCTTGCCAAAATATCATTTTGGCAGTGTTGTTAGTCACTGTTCTTAGAAATCTGTCATGGGGCTGAGTTTGTAGTTTGTGTGGATTAACAGTCTGTGAATGCTGCATAGTTTCAGCCTTTGAAACACATCAGTGCTCTGAGAACAAACCAGTATAATTTACATTGTCAATACCTTTTTTCCCTGTTAAAATATCACTTTGTATGAGCTCAGTTACAAGCCAAATGTCTGTTCAACTCTTCAGCCTGCAAGTTTTTCGGAACAATGCTTGAGTTTCTTCTAGTTTGCTCTTAAACACTCTTGCTCTGTGGTAATATTGCTGTACTTTTATTGTGCCTCATTTTCTTTTATGCTTTCAGTTGTTTTTAAAACCCACAGGTTCAAATTTCTGTTGTGCCTCTTGCCCAGCTGTTCCCTGTTCCAGCAGATTTTTGCTAAAAGAAATAAAAGTACCTGGATTTGTTACATGCTTTTTTATTTCTTTTGCTAAAAGAAATAAAAGAATCTAATGCTAAAAAGAATCTGCAAACACTTCTCTGTCCCATGGATTATTTTTTAATTATATTTTTCAAATAATTTTTCTTTTTCCACAAAATGCATGTGTGTCTACCAACAGCATTGTTGCACCTGAGGGGCAAGGCTGCCTTGCTTGCAGGGTGGGGAATGAGCTAATCAAGAATGAAAATTTATTGTTGGCACCTGTTTCTCTCCTTTTCCTGTAGTCTGTTAGGGAGGATTTGCTCTGAGCTCCAGGCATTCAGCTGAAGCTTTTATGTAATTAACATGATGAGCTAAGGAAATGTCTGTGTTGCACCCTTGAATCTCATGTGTAGGGACTTGGTTCGGTTCTTTGTGCAGATGAACTTTGCTGAGGGCCTAGTGCAAAACAGAAGGAGATTTGAGCTTGGGTAAGACAGGATAGTATGTTTTAAGAAGAGTTGAGATGTGTTCTCTGTCTTGGAAAGATTCATCCATCTGTTGCAGAGCTCAAGCACCTGAGAACTGGTGGCCATTATCTCTAGGTAGTGTTCAAATAATGTAAGCTGCTCTGAGGGAATTGAGGACCAGAAATGCTCTTAGGGATGGTTGAGATCTAATGACTAGCAGCTTGGGAGACCTGTGAGAAGAGTTGCGTTTGTATCTGAACTAGTACTCATGATGATTGACCCATCAGAAAATGAGATTAAATGTATGTTTTTAAGAACCAGAAGTCCTTCAAGCTACTGCCTTTACATACAAATAGTATTTTGAAAATGTACCTTTGAGACTTAATAGAAATGATCTTTGTGCTCACTTATTGGGAAATTTTATTTTCCTTCCTGCCTCCATTAACCACTTTCACATGTCTGTAACTGGAATGTGTCTCGGGTATGTATTCCTCTTTTTTAGTTACACAAATACCTTATGTTTTGTTGCAATATGATTTGTATTGTATACAGGGGTTTTGTTTTAAATCGCTGCTGTAAGTTGCTGTCAGTCCTGAGGGTCTTTCTATAGTGGACATGGTTCATGTCTGTAAGGTTAATGAAATTAGAAGGGTGAAATTTTCATCTTTTATACAACCAGATTTTTATCTGGAGGCAAGCAAAATACAGTATGTTTCCCATCCACATCTTGCCTGTGTGGATCATTACTTAATCCTCTTCCAACTAATTTGAGTCTTCTGACATGGAAAAAAAAGAACAGGTGATGATAGAGCTTTTTATTTGCCCAGTTCCTTGTTGGCGGCTTAGGGTCTGAAATTAAATTAAGGGAGTGATGACATGTTTTCATCCCTTCACCCCAAACTTCTTCCCTTAAAGCCAAAAATATGTTGCCTTTTCATATACATGGATATTGTAATGGTAGGAACAAAAGAGAGCTGTATTTAGATAAACGACTTTGGGAGCAGCTTTGGACAGATCCTTTACCTTTCTATGTCTTTCTTTCCATTGCTATTCAAGTTATTGCCTCAGACTTGGGAACATTTATCTGTAAAGCATTTCACAAATATTGAAATGTCATAAAGAAGTGTTGTGTGTCAGTCCCTTCTGTGTGATGTGAAACTGCACTCACTGCTCTTTTTCTGTACTCATTATTTGAATTGAGAAGTAGTTAGAAACTTTTTTTTTAATTTATCCTCTTCAAGTAAATTAGCTTAATATAGAATTCTGAGCAGAGAATGTGCCATATTCTCCTACAGTCATGTTTTAGGCATCTCAGTATGGAGGGCATGGCAGTAAGAACTCGGAAAGCAGCTGTTCTGCCCTTGCAATGCAGATTATTCGAGTGGAAATTTAAGTCAGTGGTTCGAGTTTTCTAAGGTTTATAGCATATCATCATACACTTTTTTTTTTTATAAAAAGTATGCCTATGCAAAGAAGAACTTGTTATAATGCTTCGTGGACATACTGAAATCCACTTCAGATTTGTAAAGTTATTGCAAAGCTTGCTTCATTGAGGTGGTTTTCTCCTTATTGTACCTTTTGTTTGTAGATCTTTAAAGTATTTTCAAAAAAAGTCTTTACCTTCTTGAGAATTAGTTTGGCATTATTAATATCAATGCATTTAAAAATAAAATTAAGATATCAGTGAAGAAAAATAGCAGACTTGTTTTGGATGGAGCAAGCAACTGGACCACATTAGTGATTAGTTGCTCTGCCACTGCACTTCTCTCTGCTACAGAGAAAAGTTTCTCTGAATTAACTTGACAGTGTTTGTAAATGACATGTAACAGAAACAAACAAGCTGAAACAAAAACCTCTGATGTCCCAAAACCATCAAACAAAATCCAAACAATTCTATTAACATTTGTTTCAATCCTTTATAAATAGAGCTTTCTGCAAGTGCTTTCTCTCCTTGTTGTAATAGCTGTGGTTTGCTTCCTTTTAGACTATTGAAGGCTTGTGAGCAGACAAAAGGGATTCTCTGCATTTGATACCTCAGATTTAAAAGTAAATCCTTGTGAGGAGAATTAGTCTTTAAGTGTTGAGAGTTATCTTCTGAGTAACGATGCCATTCTTCATCATAGAATTTTTTTTTCCCCCCTCTGAGGCCCTCTCCTTCAGTTTGTCTTTTAAATATGGAAAATTCCAATAGTTTAATAGTGGCTGGGAGCTGATCTCGCATTTCACGAGGACATTATTGAATGGCCTTATTGGAACATTGTTTCCGGGACACTATTATTAGTGTAGTAGCTGAAAGAGATATGAGCAGCTGCTGAGTTTCATTCTGAGTGCCTGGATGGGTGGGTTGGAGTGGCATTCCCAGAGTGACAAGCAGAGGCACTGGGGGATGCCAGGAGGGAATTTTGCTTGGAAAATAGTTGACATTAGCTGAGTGGTCTGTGCTTCTTTCTCTCCTTTCTCCATCTCCTTTCTGAAGAGTCTTAGTAGCATGATATTTTAGATGATTCTTGCAATAGTCTGCCAGCCAGATTGCTGCCTTCTTCATCTCACTGGATGTTTTTAGCTGCCTGTTCTAGTTAAGATTTATAGAGCAAACTTGCGTGAATGTTCTAGTTATAGAGAGTCAGGAAGAGCAGGAAAGGTCCAGTAGCGTGTGTTTTAGCACATGCTAGCGCAGAGACATGCTCAGGGTTCCAAAGAGAGTTCGGGATAGAGCCACTAGGACAGAATAAAGGCTGAATCATGTCCTCCTGAAGTATGTACCTCTAATCCCTTGCTAGGCCCTGGAAAATGTATGGTTTAGATTTTAAAAAATATTTTTTCCTTTGTTTCCATGCATCAGCCATTGCTCTTTCCTACTCAGTAGTAATTTTTTGAGTGGGAGTAATTTACTCAAAGAGCAAGAACAGAAGGAATGCAGTCTGGTGATGGCACTGCCACAAGTCTCTAATGTTAGAGAGGAGAGGACTCTCTTCTGGCAAGTTAGTAACAAGACCGATAGGAATGTTGTTCCTGGGCTTTTTTTTTTTTGCTTTTTTTTTTCCCCCCTCTCTCTTCTCCTCAAACTGCCATCTCTCCTTTACTGCACCTCTCCTTTACTGCACCCCTCCTTTACAAAACCTCCAGTGCTACCAACATCAGCTGAATTTTTACTTGAAGGAAAACAATGGCTGGGGGGAACCCAGGACTTCTGTAGCTCTGAAAAATAGAGAATGTAATACATCGATGTAATAATTAGTAATGTCAGTGAAAGAAACCACGTCAGCTCTCTTCTGAGGAGGGATGTGGTGGTTTCTTCTGCCCTGTTTTGGTGTTTGTGGTTTGTTGTTGTGTTTTGTTTTTTTCTTTTTTTTGTTTAAGCCTATTGGGTTTCGTTTCTGGCAGTCACTTCACAAATTTGTCTTTTTATGCTTTATGGACTTTTGATATTTTATATATCAAAGCCCACAGAAGTGTTTTGGTGGTATGTGCAATATAGGGAGCTTGAGAATTCATTGGTGTAAGTACACAATTTAGTTTTTGTTTTGCTTTCTGAAGTTGTAATGATACTTGCCTGTGAGTTGGTCTAATGTTTTTTGGAATGATTTTGATTCCAGTAAGATACGTAGTTACCACTGTAAGTGGAATGTGATGGATAGAATTGAGAGTTGTCGCTCTGTGTTGAAGTAAAATGAAGCATGTCTATCTGGCAATGACTAATCCTTCTGCATACTGATAGTGATATGCAGTAATCAAGGAATTTCCCTTCTACCTGAATTCCTGCTTTGCCCTATAATCTTGCAGTGAACAGCTTATTGTGGCAGAAGTTCTTGATAGCATGAAGTTACTTATTTAATGTTGCAACTAGAAAACCCTGTAGTAGCAGCTATGTGCAGGAAATGTCATCAGGAAAAGTAAAGGTGAGTTTGCTTATGATCAGTGAAGTCACAACCCATTTTAAGTTCTTAGTGATGGTTTCTGGTGTTCTGGTTTTTCTTCTGTCAATTAAAGTATGTATACTAAAGAATGCATAAATACAGAGTATCCTTGAAAATAAACAAACATTTTAATGTATGTAGCACTTAAAAAAAACCAAACGTCCAAAGTGCATGAAGCATTTTAGATGCTCACCTTTCAACATCCTGCGAAGTAGGTTGGGCTGCTAGTTTTGTTTACAGATCAGTGAAGTGGGAGACCAAGTGATTAGATAAGATTGCACATCATCTCTATTTGAGATGGAGTTAGTAATTAGGAAGCTCTGACATTTAACCTTATTACCTGTGCATTAGAATATTCTGTTTTGTAAGGCAGCTTGCAGACGTTAGGATTGTATTGTGAATCATATGACCGTTTCAGACTACTCGTTCAGTTCCCTAAATAGGATCAGAACTGTTTTGGTTCGGGTGCTTGCAGATATGGAGATGTGTTGGATTTTCAGTGCTTGATTTTAGCACGCAGTCATAGTAAATGTTCCAGCAAAGCACTGACTTCATCTGTTTGATTCTTTGTGCTTTCTGTAATTCGAAGGACCTGGGACTGTGCTTTACCTCAGTTCCCTGTTAGAGCTGGGAATGTGTGGGCTTCTGCTGGCTGGAAGTGTGCCCCAAATCCAGCAGTCAATCCCAGAACTACATCTAGTCAGGCAATAACGTAAAGATGCTCTACTAGTAGTTGTAGTACAGTGTCTCTGGTGTCTCCAAACCTCACCTCGATCCTTCCAGCTGAAGGTGCAGGTGGCTGTTCCACCTCATGCACATACTCATGCTGCTGCTGGCACTGGTCCCCTGGCTTTGTCCTGCTGCCCTGCTCCTACATGCTTCAGTCTGCCTCAGATGCAGGCATAACCAGATGCACCCTTCCAAGCTCATTGCCACTTTTGGCTCTTTTTTCTCCTTTTCCTGTCTTGGTGACCCTACCAACTCTGTCCTAACAGACTGTTACTATTGAGACCAGTCCTAAATGTAGCCCTAAAGTTTTCTGGACCATTCCTTAGTCCTAATTTGGTGGCTGCAGCCTTTAGCAGATACAAGCCAAGAAAGGAAATTTTCCCTGCTGATGCTAACTAATATCTCTCATCATTTGGCAAACCCTTGCTGAGCCTAGCAATGAGTATTCCTGCTGGCTACTACCCAGCCCTGAAAGTAATTGACTGAATTTTTGGATCCTTCTCTTTCTGTGTCTTGACATCGGTAACTAGTAACAAATAAAAGTTGTCTGCAAACGCTGTAAGTGGATCCTGACTCAAGTCTTACTCTAACACAAAACAGGTGTCTCCCACTGAACTGAAATCTCAGTCTTACTTGCTTAGTTCCAGTGTTTTGCATCGATTAATTGTGGACAAATGTCTTGCATTAGAGTAGCGTGAAGTTTTGGAAACCAGGAGTGGAGATTGTAAATTGAATGTAAAATCAGTGTGGCTTTTGTTTACACCAATGGGAAGGAAGATGATAAAAGGAGAATCAGATGCAAGTCAGGTTTTTTTTCATGGGCAACAATCGGCAAGCCAGCTTAATTGTAAGCTGCCAATAGTCACAAAATTTTCAATTTTTAATGTAGTTTTGTATTTAGTAATGTCACTTGCCTTACAAAGCACTTTTTCAATCTCTATTACTGATAAGGAGATGAGGATGGTTTTGCTCCGACTTGACCTCAGGCCAAGAATACAAGAGGACTGTTTATGCAGAGGCTCCCTTTTGCAGATTCCTGCATCGGGATTTGATCTCTGAATTGAGAAAGCTGGAGAAGATTTTGCTTTCTCATATAACGTTAGTGGGAGGGAGCAAACTCAAGTGCTTTTCCTTTCCTTTTGTATCTGTATAGCTACTTGTCTGTGAACAATTTGTTTCATCTGTCTTCATGGCATTTTGTTTAAAATTTTAAATATAGGAGGAGTAGATAATGATTTTCTGTATCTGAGAGAAATTCATTTCTGTGAGGAAAACTTACCAGGCTGTAATGAGGAAAACTCCACCTATTTTCTGCTCTCAGTTCTATATAATCTATGCAATTGTGAACACTGTTAAAAATTTACCTTACTACCTTTGTCCAGGGTTCCCAAGCTGGTTCTTGTTACATTTTACATTGTTTTGGTTTGAATTGCTGTGATGTAGAAATAGGAGGGATCAGTTTGTGATACTTGTTTTTAATTGACTTCTGTTATTGCTAACTTTGTACTCTAAATAAATATGAGATCAGATCACTTGTTTTGAAAGAGTGGGCTGTGCTGGAGAAAAGCTGTGATGTTGTGCAGTGTTTTTTTGCCACGGGAACAGGGAGGTCTTCGCAAAGGAGTGTATCTGACCTTTCTGTTTTTCTTCAGAGGTTTCTTTCCCCTCAGACTAACTTCGGTCTCTTTTTGACCCCCAGTACATCTCTTACTTCTCTTGCACACGCCCCTCCCCCAGTTACACAGTACTTTTGTGAGCATTCTTGTGGTCAGTAGCATATATTAGTACAAGTTGCACTTCCAGCTTTAAATGTCCTTCTAAAAAAGTAAAGAAAAAAGAAACAAGTATTTGAGATGTACCAAGGGCCTACATTCACCTAGACACGCATTTGTATTCTGAGTCTTGCATGCTCTAGGTGCAAAACTGTTATGGTAGAAGGTAGAAAAAACCAACCCTGCTGAAGCTTTTAGAGGAAAACCTGCTGATGCTTTGCAGCCCTGTGCTGGGGTTAGACATTACCTTTTGCTGTTGGTGCAAACCCTAGTCAGTATGGCGTTGTGAGGGCCAGGGCCTGTCCGTGAGAGACTTTGTCATGTAGGTTTTGGTGCAGAGTGGCAGGCATTGGTAGTCCTCCTCCTTGACCTCTTTCCCATCCCCACCTTGTCTTTCAGGGCTTCTGTCTGTGCTTTAGTGACATTGTATCTTGGATGTGATGGCAGTTTGTATGCTGAAATGGCTTTCACACTGCATATATTTGAATTTTAGTGTTACCGTGCTATTGGCATGTCATCCTGCTAAGAGCACAGATTTGTTTGCATGACCCATATGTGACTAATGATTGCAGAGCTTTGCTTCCCAGTGTTTGCTCCTGTGTGTCCTCGCAGAACCTTTGCCTTCCCTGCCTGCTCCGCCATCTTATTCTGGAAGATGTAGCTGTCATTACTATTAAACAGTTATTTGTATAATCTCTCCTTTCTGTGCACTGAAACAAAGGAGCTGAAATATAAATTAAAGCAGAACTTTCATTGTAAGTTCTCTGGGGAAAGTGGAATTGTTCTTTCCTGTCTTGCATTTATGAGGCTGCAGCATTTATCCACTATACTGGGACTCTTGCTTAATCAGATGTGCCAATAAGCTCCTCCTGAACAATTTTGCTTGTGCTCTTAAGTTAGACACCCTTGATATGCTGCCTGAACATTTAGTCACTTTGCATAAGTATTTCTGCCTGAAAACCAGGGTAGTGAGTAATGTTCATATTGTGATCCTAAGAGCTGCCACTGGTATTTGTGTACATGCTTATGTATTGCATCGTGGTATCTGTGTCCTCGTTCATGACAGGAAATGAAGAAAAACTTACTAGCCAGCAAAACCTGTAGTTCAGTCCATATACCTCCTTTGATACGCTGTCCTTTCCTAGCCAGGGTTGTTACCTGAATTGCAGAATTTCAAGCTGAGGGCAGAAGAGCCTGAAGCACTCTCAAACTAACGGAGAAATTGATACAGAAATGATACTGGGTTTAATTGTAAGTCATAATGTAGAAAGAAAACCTCATACATTTAATTCTCAACATGATGGGCAGTATTTCTTACACATCATGAGCCACTGAGTTCCTGACAGTGCTCTTAGAGGCTTGTGAGCCAGCAGTTATCTATGTGGAGTAATTTATGGAGGAAAACTGTCAGCAAAACCCCAAGCCTCGACTGAGCTGCGTGAGATTTGCTGTACGCTGTGGCGTCCAGTAGGCTTTGTCAAGTGCACCTTTTTCTGAATAATATGAAAGACCTCGTCAAGCTTTCTCTGATAATTAGGTCTGACATTGCTAATACCTGAAATACAGGCAGGGTGGTCATGTGGCCAAATCATGGCTTGTCAGCAGCGAATGTGTTTGCTTTGAGTTGCCTGTGTTATTTTTTGGGAAGGGAGCATTGCACGAAGAGTATCTGGAAAAAATTTTATAGGTGCTTTGGCCATCCTGTGCTGAAATAAAAGATTCTAGTTCTATGCCAAATGGTTATTTAATTAGAATGTGAGTGTTCCTTGTTTGATAGGAAGAAACTGGTAGATGTACATAGTCAAATACTTCAAACAGATTCATTTTGAGTATCTGATAGTCACAGAAACTGCCTGTGTTGTCAGTCCTTCCTAGTGCTGAAGGAATTCAGGCCCAGCGATATCTTGGTTTTTTTACTATTGACCTCCAGTGTTTCCTTTTTTTTCTTTAATGGATTATAATGTTGTTTTAAGTAACACTGGTATGCAGCATATTAGGTGCTACTGTTGCTTTATATAGTGTCAAGGGAAGCAATTTAGAAAAAGAAAGCAATTAAAATGTGTGCAGAAATGTCCCTGTGCTTCCTAGCTGAAACCGCAGATAATGCGACCACAATCATTTAACTGTTACATTAGATAAAAGAATCTTCTATCAACCTGAGATTTTTATTGGCATTATGCACAAGAGATACTCAATGTGCAAGTGTTGGCATTTGAGTTTAAGAAAAAGCACAAAGAATTATTTTCTGTTCCCTTATTGCTTTCTTGTGCTTTGTACATCAAATTTTTTCATATTAAGAGATGAAAATATAACTTGCTAATAAATGAAAGATAACTGCTTGAAAGCAATTCAGATGGAAATTATTCATATTGTAAGCAAATTCCTAAGAGAGACAGTGGGTAGGTAAGTACGTGATGCAATCTGGAGTACAGCCTTTTCTCCTTTCCTTTAAAAGAGCTTTGCATGGGTGTGCTTTGTTGCTTTGTAGTTTTAAGACTTTCTTAATTTTAATTTCCCACTATGAGAGGAAAAGTCTTTGTGTATTACTGTGGTAAAAAGGCTAAATGGATGTAGTCAGAAGCAGCTGTAGTTGCTTTCAAACAAATGTGGCCATTTGTTTAATTGTCTTCATGGTTCTTTCCTCTACTTTTTTAATTTGGTTGGTCGTGTTGTCTTTTTCTATCTCAATTCAAGGGAAGAAGGGATTGGAACAGTCTTTGGTGTTTTTCTGAGTTAGAAATTCCTTCAGGTAGCAGGAGTTGCACAAGTTAAGCAAAACAACTTTGCCTGTTAAGGTTTTTCTTGGAGCCACAGAATAGATTATGAAATTCCTGCAGTCGAATGAAACGTCAAATATGGAAAACACAAATAAGAAAAAGCTTGTGACTTGTATTATATGAAGTTTCCTTTTTTTCTTTGGTATTTCCAGTTTTCTCAAACTCTTTTCAGGCATTGGATGCAAAGAGAACTTGAATGTCTGTGACTGAAACCCCTCTGAAAGCACAAAGAATGCCAAAGAAAAGCTAGGTCCGCTGCCTAAAGCAACTTCAGCTGACAACCTGGTGCTGTCACACCCTGTTCTTTATTATACAAATCTGGCTGCTAGATTGCACTGTGAGCAGCCTGAGGTTCCTTTGGTCCAGCCTGCAGGAGGTCTTCACTGAAACAGTGTTAATTCTGTTTTATTGAGTCCCCAACCCCATTGCTGTTTCAAATAAATAGGAGATAAACTGGAACAAATGTTTGCATCTTATTCTTCTTTGGTCTGTTTGGCTGTATCACAGCATATTATTTAAGTTCCATCACTGGAATTGGTTCTGTGATTATTTTTATTTTCCCCTAGTGCATTGGTAACTCTTTTGGTTTTTCCTTTTGTTGTCTTTTTCTCTCTGATTTTCATGTATAAATCAAAGTTGTTATAGGGACTGTCTTACTGCTATGTAAATAATAGGTACAGAAGTGAAAAAAATGATTAGTGAAAGAATTAGTGCTATAAAAATATTAAAATATTATTTATACAAGCATCAACAACTTTTTTTTTTTTTTTGGTGCCAGAGATGGCTGGATATCCTGGAAAAGTGCTGTAATACTTTCTGGTTTTGATGGGTTCGATCTAGATAATCTGTATGCTATGAAGAGGGTGAGCAGAATGGATAGGGCAGCATATTGCTTGGTGCCTAATGAAACTTTTCCTCCCTGCAATTAGCTGCATCCTACCAGTACTGCAGAGGAGGCTATCAACATCTGGAGAAGTTCTAAATTTAACTTAGAAAATGCTGGAGGAACTTCAGGTGAAGCTGTGAGCAAATTAAACTGTTTGTGTGTTTCCTGGGTTCTAAGTTACTAAAATAAGCCCCTTAATTGCTAATTTTCAAAAGTTTTTGATAGTTACTGACTCACTCATCTCACATGTTTACACAGCATGGATGTGACTCAATGAGCATGCCTTCATAGCATGATGAAGAATTTGGCAGCTGGAGGATTAAACATCTGCTAGTTCCTTGTGATCTAGGTCAGATATAAATCTGGTGATCTGGACTCTAAACCCAAAATTGTTAGCAGTTACCATGTAATTTTCACTGGGTAATTTACACCTTCACTGTAATTTACAGCTTAGTGCATTTGTCTAATGTTATGCAGAAGTGAATGTAGAATTACAGCATCATCCATTTTTGTTCTGTTGTGGTATTAAAAGAACTTTTTAAACAAAACTTTTGGAAAATGTGAAATAACAGCTGTGAAATGAAACAAAATTATATGTCAAGACACTAGCCTTAATATGTGGTTATTTTATAACTTTGGCTCATTTGACATTGGAAATGAATAAGCAGAGTAGTGCTGAGGATAACATTGTCTTTATATGTAGTTGAAGCTACTGCTGCTTTAACCGTGGTATATTGAGTCATCAAGGTTAAGATTTACAGTGGCTATTTCTTGTATTTGTTAGAGTTCTGCCTCCAGGTCACACTGGGGTTATGCCAGTGCCTGTAAACTGATTTGTTTGAAAAGATAGATCCTTTCAATCCTGAAAGTGCTATATTTTTTTATAATACAGATGTCTTTTACAAAGTTTTTAATTGTGGAGTTTTTAATCTTTTTTTCCTGAAAAATAACTGATGCTTTGCTTAACATCTAAACAGTGTGAGTTCTACCCACTGTTTTTCCGAAAAACAGGTATGTAAGTTTAACAGGCACACCCTGGTGTACACTGCTTCATTACCAGTGTACCTGTAGCAGAAGTGCTGAGAGTAAGACTTGGCAACCTGAGTATGTTGTTCAGTAACAGCTTTAGCTGGCTGATAGCCTAGAGGCTGAGGTACCTTCCCGTGGGGCACAGTGTGAGTCAGTGACTTTGTCAAAGTCTATACATGGGCTGGAATGTAAAACAGTCTCCTGAGTCCCATTTTACTTTGTGCACAAAGCCAGCTTTCCTAATTCAATATATTTATTCCTAATTCAATATATTTATTTCTACTTTTAAACACAATTTACGATGGCAAGGTATTTGAGTACTGGTGGACATACATTGCTGCATTTTTTTTTAAATTTATTTTCTCAGGGCATTTCACTAGTGTGAAATTGTTGCTCCCTGCTTCTTCAAAATTCTTGCCTAACTGTGGCCGTTTTGAACTTGAGATCTCAAATCATGACACACACGTATGAAAGCTAGGCAGGTAGCGTGCAGCTACAAGTATGCTGAGAGACCTCTGTGATGTGATTTGGGAAGAAGGTACAGCCCAGTGCTGCGGCGAGGCTGTGGCCATGTGCTGTGTGCACACTCAGCCATGTGCTGTGTGCACAGGACACCAACGTGTGTGCACTCTCAGCCATGTGCTGTGTGCACAGGACACCAACGTGTGTGGCATTTACTGGCTGCTGAGCCGCTATAAATTGAGTCATTGGAGTCATCTTTTGTGTATGTCTTGGTTCATGAATTATCTTCAAGCAACAGCAGGATAGACTTGCTTTGTGTTTGACTCCAGTTTTCCTTGCAGTACTGCTGCATCCATTTGCTCTTGCAGTTTCTGAAAGAATGTGAGCTGTGGGGCTCTTCCTTCATGTGTGCTGCGTGTCCTTGGCAGCCCTTTTCCTATGGGCACACAATCTGCACAAGTTCAGGAATGGCCATTTGCATCTTGGTCCCATGTCTAGTTGTGGAGTGTTATTTGCATAGGAAGGAAGAAGCAGATGCAAAGGTAGTGCTGCACGTTGATCAGAGATTTCAGGTATGGCCGTAGAATGTGCTGTTTTGATGAAATGACCAACTTGCTGTTTCTAATACACGCTCTTTCTTGGAAAATAAAGCCTGTTGGTGTTATATGTATGTGCTTTATGTCACAAAATAGTGTCTTAGTTCTGCTGGTGTTTTTTAAAAAGAAAACTGTTTCGTTTTTTTTTAATCTAGTTGCACATCATCTGATGTTACTAGTGGAAGTAATGGATACAAAGACTTTGAGATGCATTGTGAAATATGAAATATTGTTTTGGGATGCTAACCAAATAACTTTGATTTGCATGTATTTCTGCCAGTTACACTCTATAAGAAGTGAGTTCTGTGTTTCAAAGTGCTTTTTTGTTTCCGCTAAATGCATGGTCATGTTTTTCCTGATCTTCTGGAAATAGTTGGTGAACTGGGGCAGAGAGGTTTTCTTTCTTCATGTAGGCCTTTCCCAGCTTACATAGTCAGCAGTCACATGTGCAGGGGTTATCATCCTGGCTTGAACTTTGTTCTGGCTTTTGAATGTGTTAAATGCTCCAGGATCAACAAGACAGCAGTTAATGAAAGTACAGGTCATCAGTGTTTAGATTTGAAGTGGAAATTGTTACTGTGAGAGATTTGTTTCATCTTGCTTCATAATGTGGAAGCAGGGGAGCTGACTGGACTTCTGCATGCTGCTCTTCAGAGCTGCTAGTCTGCTTTTGTCTGAATAAAATGGTGGAGGAAGGTTTTGCAGTACAAGTATAGTTCAAAATGCTGTTCAGCACAACACTTGTGCACAGGATCTCTGCAGATCCCTTATGTGAGCAATTCTCCTCACATTTGGATCGTGGTTAGGTGGTATCTTCAAGTGCATGAAAATAAAATAAAAACCAGAGTGTCAGGATTTTAGCCCACAAATGCTTTGCTGGGCTGTGTGCTTATTATGACTGAAGTATAATGCTGTGATAGTGACATCAAGTCCACTTAGAGAGAATGGAGTGTCACTTACAGGGCTGTGCATACCATTTCCACCCCCGCAAGGAGTTTGTACCATATGTAACTACTCAGCCCACCTCCACCCCCCTTTGTTTTGATTGGTGTCAACCCTCTAAATGTACCATGGTCTTTTGGATAGAAAGGTAGGAGAACTTGATTTACAGAGTCACAATGAACCACATCTAACAGGTTTTACAGGTTAGTAGTGGTCCAGTGGACTGCAGCTGGGGGACCACAAGCATCAGTAGGCACACAGCTCTTAAGCTTTATCGATGGGGAAATCCTGACCAGAAGTGCCAAATCAAAAGTAAAGCAGCCTTAGTTGCTGAAGCTAATTAGAGCTTAATGGTTTTTATTCTGTAGCTTCTGACTGATACTGCTTGAGATTTTTGTGCCAGCATAGTCTTCATCAGTGCAGCACAATGAGAAAAAATATTCCCACAATACTGTAATTGTTAAAAAATGCAAGTAACTTTGAATTACTATTACACTAGTAAAAGCAAGTACAAACCCACTGTGGCTATGCTAGTGGCCTGGCCTGGGGCTGCTGAGCCTCACTGAGCTGCTTCATCTGCCTCTTGTCTCCCTCCCCAGAGTCTGGAAGGTGCTCCTTGTGTGACTGCTCTCCCACCCAACTGTTAACAGGTTCTCTTTTGCCTACCTTCAAACTTGCTCCAGAATATTCTGAGAACATGCAGACATGCTTTATGTGGACAACCAGTGAAGCAGGTGAGGTGCCGTGTTCTGTGACTCTTGATACTGTTTTGTACTGGACATACTGAGAACAGCAATGGAATGGGTTGGAACAGTCTAGTCCTTGAGTGACTGCTTCTCACAGAGTTTGAAGATTGTGTACATGTATTGCATCTTGTTCTTGGAAGCCACGGAAAAGTGACAGTTTAAATGGGCAGAGCAGAAAATGGTAGTCTGAGTTTGACTAGTGAATGTAGAGCCTAATGCTGTTTAAGAATCCAATTTATTTTGAAATGTCACAGTTGATGTGTTAAGATGGGGGTTCTTTTCCCCAACTTCTGCAGTAATTTGAGTATAAAGCCAGGACATGAGAAGAAACATTAGTAAATGAAGGAAGAAATGCACTGAGGAACTTCTAGTGTAGGAGTTCTTTTTCAGTGTTAACTGGGACTAGAAATTGAGATTAACAAGGAATTTTAAAGCAAATGTGTTAGCTAGACATGGGATCTTTCACATATGTTGCAGCTTTCTGTGGTGTTCATAAAGAACTTTTGTTTGTGAGGAGCAGAAGAAAAGTGAGAAGCTATGAATTGTCACCTTGTCTTAATTTTGTTATTTCAAACTTTATTTCTTCAGGGGACTTAAGTGTGCTTGGCTTTTGAATGCATCTCTCATTCATCAGAAGAAAAGAATGTTGCACTATATGATGTGACCACTTAATTGGATGGTTGCTAGTACAATACAGTAGGCTGTTCACTGTGGAGCAGCTGTGGACCACTTCTGTCTTTCCAGTCTGCCAGCAGCTCATGAACTGCAATCTGTTAGAAACTGTTCTGATTTACATTGTTAGGACTTGGTCAGGAGCTCCTGCTGCTTAAAGACATCAACAAATATATTGTCCAGCTGTTAGCAAATGCATTTACAGAACTCTTTAGGACTTCCAGTATTTTGCTGCCTTATTTCCGTATGTTGTAGATAGAATGAGGCTAGCTCCTTTGTTGTACAGGCTTTTTATTGACACTTATGTTTTTTTTTTATGGACACTTTATTGATAGCATACTCCCACAACCACAAAGCAGCAGGGCAGCACAAGTGAGAGACAAAACTGGGAGTCCAGACTCTTTTGGGCTGTACCCCTTTTCATGGAAAATGAGCTGTGAATTATCAGAAATGAGGGTTGAGCAAATGAAAGTGTACTTGATTGGCCTTGTGATAGGGCTGAACTCGACACAACAGAGCATCCGTGTTACTGCTCTGGAACAGTGATGTATAGCTGTTGTTCCAAGTGCTTGTACATTTTCTCATAAGGCTGGTGCTCCGGACACACAAAGTAAACTGTTCCTAAAGCTAAAAAATGTTCTTCACAGATTCTTCTGGTTCACCATCTGAAACAGCCTATGAGAAATACTAGCAGAATTTTGGGAACAGGCTTTGTCAGTTGAAGAGCAGAGGTCAGGAGTCATGGCTGGGTGAAGGACACTGCATTCATTCTTGAAAGAAAAGACTTTTCAAGTGTACTAATAGATGGTTATCGTGTGGTAAAGAGACCAGCTGTAAAATGTTTGCAGTCTCCTGGTGGATTTTTATTTTTTTATTATCTAATTTTGGATTTGTTTTTTAAGGAAGAAAGCATAGCAGGATGTCCATCCAGAGTAACTGTCTGTGTAGCTGTACGTACAGTGCACGTTGTGCATGTAAAACAAAGGCATTTAGATTAGTGACACTTGGAAAGGTGGGGTGGCATTAAATCCCAAATTTGTATTCTGCATCCCAGATGGCCGCCTTGATAGCTGTTGTCTGCTGAGCAAGGTTGGGCATGGTTGTGGTGAGACAAGAGACCAAAATCTGAGGGAACGCTTTCATGCCTGGTGTTATGGTTGCTGTTTTCTAGCTACAGAACTTGTTCAAGTAGTCCTAGTGACGCTTGCTTTTGGGGTTTATCTTGCTGAAGGAAGAGAGGAAAAGAATACCATTTTTTCAGTTCTCTAGGACTAGAAATGTGTAACTTTTGACATTGCATCTTTTTAATACCATGTTAGGTACTTAAAGATGTGGGGGAAGTATTGCATAGTAGCTACAACCTGTGCTGTCCTGTGACTTGGCTTAGCTGAGTAATCACTGCACTGGCAGTCAGTCTTGTCTTCTGCTCTCTTGCTTTCAGGTTATGACTTTGAATATATGGAAAGTTTGTGCCTCTTTCATGTTAGCCTGAATTGTAGATTTGTAGATTTTCTTTTTCCCTTAAAAGTGGGAAGGAACAGTCTACTGAAGGAGCCAGATTGAAAGGTCTAATTTAGGGATATGTATATCTTACATTGTCCAGTCACTCTGCCATTCCCATATCTGTTGAAATGTGGTGTTAATTTTATTACCTAGGTGAATTTTAGAGTGTTCTGTACTGCTCAATTTACTCTCATCTCATAGTTAATTTGTGTGTTTTGATAAGGAACTTCGTTAAGTTTGCAGCTGACATCAATGCAATCTAAAAATTACTAGAAATGAAGGGGTGTTAGACTGGGAGAGAGAAAGGTAGGTTTGTTTTTGGTTTTTTTTCACTTAAAGGAAAGAGAAGAGAGAGGATTTAAAATAAAAAATAAAAATCCCCTCCATCATCAGGATCAGGTTCTTTTTAATGTTTTTAAGTAACTCTGTAGCAACATTGACCAGTTTCAGGACTACATATCCTGCTCTGCCTCTATGGTCATTCTTGTCACTTGTGTTAACCAGAAAGGTTTAAAAGAGGAGAAATGGGACTCTTTTACACTCCAGGTTAATTCCTATTTTATTTTAAACTATATTCCTCTTCCTAATTATTTTTTCTTCTTGAAACTACTAAAAATAGAGAAAAAAAAAAATCATCTCCCTGTGATAGAAAGGCTGCAAACTGTTACAGAACCGTGTAATAACCGTAGTGACCCAGTGTAGCCGTAGTGGTTCAAATCCCTCAAGATTGTCTTAAATGTGGCTTTCCTGACTGGCTTTTCTGCTGTGCCTCTCCTTAGCACGGAGAGCCCCATCATCCTACTGAGATTTATGGGTTGTAGGTTCATAGTATATGGTCAATTTACCCTGTTAATCCTTTTTCCTCTAAACACTTGGGAAGCTATGACTCAGTGACTTTGCTTTCAAAAGAAAAATGTTGTGGGTTGTTTTGTTGTGGGTGGTTTTTTTTTTTAAGACTGTGCGATATTGAAAAAAGGCTTGGGGGGGGGGGGGGGGGGGACACCAAAA
>JAAGNO010006675.1:0-21853 GCA_033439905.1 Ceryle rudis | reverse complement strand
TAAAAAAGTATTCAGGTGGCTCTCTATATCATTAATTTTGCTTTTTAAGTTTTGCTCTCTGCTTGGGGTTGGTTTTTTGGTGTTGTTGTTTTTTTTTTTTTTTTTTTTTTTTTTTTTTATCAGCATATAAATTAAATTTGCCACTGGAGTCTGGGAAAAGGTCTTGTAGAAAGTCATGTAAGGTATTCTTTCTGTATCCTTTGCCTGCCAAATGGTGAGAATCTCAGCATGTGTCAAAATACAGCCTTGCAAGACTTGCAAACTCAGCAAGATTGAGATAGAACACATTATCCCTGACTTGCAAATACTCACTATTATTGTTTTGTTGATGATGGTTTTATTCCTGTTATTACTGTTATTATTGCTCTTTTCTTCTCCTGTAGTTTCTTATTTACCATACCTCCTGCTGAAGAGGTGATGGATCATCTGCCTTTGAAGAAAATGGCTATGCTATGACAAACAGCATAGCCTGTGGGAGGCTGCAAGGATTCTGTCAGGTACCTCGTATTCTACAGCCATAATCCTCCATTCCCAAAATGCTGTTTTCACTAACTTCACTTATTATGCATTTCAGAAATAATTAAGACCTGAGTTCAATCTCATTACTTGCTCAGAGGAGAAAAAGCTGGTATTGTTGCCTCTGTGAGGAAAGATAATTTTAACTTTGTCACTACAAAACAGTGATCCAGCTAAGAGACAAAGCAAAATGGCTAGTAACTTTAATAAATCAGATGAGTAACTGCAGTAATTCAGTTGGTTGTATTTGTTCTCATGGTGTATTTTTTAAGTTTAAATAAATAAATATATAAGATTAAGTGCACTGAAAGACATTGTGGGGTTTTTGTTTACTATTTTTAGCATCAAATGTCAGATGGGAGAAAGCACTGTGATTTTGTTTCCAGGGTAACACACTTACAGAAAGCTACAATCTGGTGCAAGTCTGGAAAACTTTCAAATAAGTTATTAGCCACCCTAGAGTGCTGAGGGAGCTGGCTGATGTTGTTGCTATGCCACTCTACATCATTTTTGAAAGATCACGGAGAACAGGAGAGGTGCCTGAGGACTGAAGGAAGGCCAGTGTCACTCCAGTCTTCAAAAAGGGCAAGAAGGATCCAGAAAACTATAGTCCAGTCAGCCTCACCTCCATCCCTGGAAAGGTGATGGGGCAGCTCATTCTGGAGGTCATCTCTAGTCATGCGGAAGAAAAGAAAGTTATCAGGATTAGTCAGAATGGATTTACCCTTACCATTCCAATACCCTTCCATGATGGTGTGACCAGCTAGGTAGATGAGGGGAAAGCAGTGGATGTTGTCTACCTTGACTTCAGCAAGGCTTTTGACAGTCTCCCATAATATCCTCATAGGTAAGCTCAGGAAATGTGGGTTAGATGAGAGTACAGTGAGGTGTATTGAGAACTGGCTGAATGACAGAGCTCAGAGGATTGTGATCAGTGGTGCAGTCTAGATGGAGGCCTGTTGCTAGTGGTGCACCCCAGGGGTCAGTACTGGGTCCAGTCTTGGTCAGCATATTTATCAGTGACCTGGATGAAGGCATAGAGTGTACACTCAGCAAGTTTGCTGATGATACAAAACTAGGAGGAGTGGCTGAAACACCAGAGGGCTGTGCTGTCCTTCAGCAAGACCTGGACAGGCTGGAGATCTGCATGGACAGGAACCTAATGAAGTTCAACAAGTGCAAGTGTAGGGTCCTGCATCTGGGGAGGAATAACATCACACACCAGTACAGGTTAGGGGTTGACCTGCTAGTGGCTCTGCAAAGAGGAACCTGTGAGTCCTAGTGGACAACAGGTTAACCACAAGCCAGTGTTGTGCTTCTAGTAGCTAGAAGGCAAATGATATCCTGGGGTGCATAAAGAAGAGCCTGGCCAGCAGGTCAAGGGAGGTTCTCCTCCCCCTCTACTCTGCCCTGGTGAGGCCACATCTGGAGTACTGTGTCAAGTTCTGAGCTGCCCAGTCCAAGAGAGACAGGGAAACACTGGAGGAGAGGCAACAGAGAGCTACAAAGATGATTAGGGGAATTGGAACATCTCTCTTACAAGGAAAGGCTGAGAGACCTGGGTCTGTTTAGCCTGGAGAAGACAAGGCTGAAAGGGGAACTTAATCAATGTTCATAAATATCTAAAGGGTGGGGGTCATGAGCATGGACCAGTTTCTTTGCAGTGGTGTCCCCTGACGAGGGGCAACGGGCACAAACTGGAACACAGGAAGTTCCACCTCAACATGAGGGAAAATTTCTTCACTGTGAGGATGACAGAGAACCGGAACAGGCTGCCCAGAAAGTTTGTGGAGTCTTCTCTGGAGACTTCCAAAACTCTCCTGGATGTGTTCCTGTGGAAACTGCTCTAGGTGAACCTGCTCTGGCAGGAGGGTTGGGCTACATGATCTCTAGAGGTCCCTTCCAACCCCTACAATTCTATGATTAGGTTATTTTTCCACAATCAGGAACACAAAACTGGATAGTACCCTACCATGCAAAATTCTGTAGCTGCATGTCATAAAAGTCTAGAATGGAAGGGTCTGCAGAATGCAGACTAAATTCACGTTTCGCAATGAACCTACAATATGTAGTGAGAGATTAAAATTAATAACTCTAATGCACTGTAGGAAAGAGAGACAAAATACCGTGGATGTTGCCAATAGTTCTTGCAGTGTTAGGACATTTGCCAAATTAAACTCCCAGGTGATCTCGGTAAGTGGAACAAGTTCTGTGCCACAGAGTGCAAACATATATCATGACTTTTACCTTACAAAGGTTAGAAATTAGATTTAATTTATTCATGATCAGTGTGTGTTTCTGTATATTATTACAGGATCTGTCTAATGGTGTACTTCTGTGGTTCTTTAAATTTTACCTTAATATTGTCTTGTCAACTCTGATTTGGCTAGGCTAAACTATCTTTCCGTATCTCTTAATGGGATAATGAAATCATTACCCTAGTTAAACTTGGGAGCCATCTCTCTCTGAAATCACTGTCTAACTAACACTTTGTATGTATTTTCCTATCCTTACCAATAATACGTAATTCACTGCATCTCTGGATAACATTGATCTGCATCACACTGATAACCAGTTAATCAACACCTCCCTGCCCCTCTCAAAGCTAAGGAAGTCCCTTTCTCCTTATAGTTCTTTTGGGGGTAATATTATATATCATACCATTATCCAACAGCATAACTTTTAAGAGTTCTTGCACTAGATTCTGCTAGCAATTCCAAAGCTATGTGTTATTGAATTGGAAATAAATACAAGTCAGTAAAATATATGACATTTACAGGTACAGCAAGGGATTAAAAAAACCCCAAACAACTAAATCCTGAAGACATTTTCCTTGTGAAATCCATGAACTTAAAGGTATTTTTTAATTACTTTAAAATAAACTATTTGTGATTATTAGCAATAATAGAACCTAGTTCTGAAAGGACTTCACAAAGACAGGCAAGAATCATTAACCTGTATTTGATGGTAAAGGAAAATGAGACAGGGAGGAAAAAAAGTATTTGTCCAGCTTCATAAATCACATTAGTGCTGAAATTGGACACATAGTACAAGAACCTGGAAAATTCTTCCTCCATGTAAAGAAGTCCTTCAGGATGGTGTTACAGAAAACTCACCACTTGTAACACAATGTAACTGGTACTCTTGTTGTTAGCGCTGTTGTTGAATTAGGCAAGATTCAGTTTTAAGGTCTGCACAGCCTTCTGTGATGCCTGAGAAATCAATTCCTCTCTGCCTCAGTATCCCATCTGAAAATAATGACTGGAATCAGCTTCTGGTTATGGTTCCAGGATAATGCAGAGGACACATTTGAAGCTGCGTCTCTAATATGCGTTGCACTGCAGAAACGTACACCACATGAGTGGTTAACACAGTGCCCCCGTGGAAACCATTGTACCTGTGTTTCAGACTGTCCTTCAGTTCTGTAACCAATGTTCCCTAGACAGCTATCAGTTCTTGTGCTACATAGCTACAACCCTCCTTTTAGGTTTTCTGATTTTATAGAACTGGCCTTTTTTATTAAAAACCTAACTTTTCTGTATAAAGCACTCTTCCGGGCTGCTTTCAATCAAAATATGAATTCTGATGGAAAAATACATAGGACTGCAAATGTCAATTCAAAATCCTTTTAAGAATTATCCTTCTTTCAGTCTTAATGCCAAAATTATCTCCATTTCCACAAAGCAGACTGTGTATGTAGCATATCACAATTCCATTAATTTTGTTTAAGCTCAGAGGCATTCTTCCAAGTTCCCATCCTGACTAAGGTACTAATTAACTCTTTCTTGCCAGCCTCTGAATGGGAAGCTTTAATTAATTCCTCAGAAATTTTAATTATTTCCCAAGCTATAGCTAACATGTCAATATCAATGTTATATACAGGTACTTCAAGAATATAAAAGAAAAGGGTGAAGTGTGCTTGAGGCCAAATCTTGTCATTCTAATCCTCTGCTTGAAAAGAATTAATTAATTTTATCATACTAAGCAATAAACTTGACCATTGTGTAGTCAGAAGAACACATTCACATTTCCTGATTTTACATACTGTTTTCCAGAGGAATAAAAGACAGCAAATGTTAAAGGAAAAATATATTTGACATCCTGTTAGTCTTTAATCTGTGTTTTTGTTTTCCCAAGTGAATCAGCATGAAATTGTTTAAGGAGGTGTTTAGGTAAATCTCATGATGTAGCAAGACAGTATATTGAATACCCTGCACATTTCTATTTGTTAGATGACTTACTGATAGAAAACAATTAATTTTGTCACTCAGTCATAGTGACTGCTCAAGTAACTGTTTTATTGAAACACTTGTAGTAAACTCCTAGTCAAGGTTCAGTTAGTTCTATGGCATTTATTCAGTTAAAATGAGGCTTTAATCTCATTCGTGAAGTTTAAAATAAATATTTATCATAAGCAAAGTGTTAAGGGAACCATTAGGGTAAAATTTCTGATTGTTTAGAGCAGTTTAGGGACTGATGCAAATTCTACGGGAATTATTAAACTGACTGCCATTAATATAATGGCTTCTGGAATAGACAATAATTAAATTTAATCTCTTCTTAAATTCTCCAAATGTTAAATGATTTACAAGACACATAAGTTATAAATGACTGCATTTCAATATTTCAAAAGAAGTATGTATTTTAAATCTAGAAAGTTAAAGGAAAAATCCAGGTTAAAGTGATGTTCATGTCATCTACTTGCCAACCCCCATATTTTACAAAAGACTGCCTTTATATCAAAAGGTATAATGGAGGGTATATATATTAATACTTACAGTATTATTAATATATTAGTGTGTATATATTTGTGTATTATTTATTTGTATTTATGTATATATTGGTAATTATTACATTATTACATTTATATACTTTTTATATTAGTAATTATTTTTTAGACATACAGACTTCAAAACTATCAGAATTAATTTTCAAATTAGAGAAGAAAAAAAAGTTAAAGCTGTGATTTAGTTTCTTAACACTAATTAGCTGCTATTCACTTCTAATAATGAGAAATAATAATTTTTACAATTGTTATTTGATCACATATAAAATTTGTTCAGGTGATTTGAGTTGCAGAACTGTGTAACCCTTAGCTATGCTTAAAATAATACATTTTGTGATTTACTGAATACAATGTGTTTGAGGAAACATCAGGGTTGAGTCTAAGAAATGCTATCATTTCTATTCTGGGAGAAGGACTCGGAACTATAGTCTCGATCACCTTATGTGCACACACAACAGTCTGGCCACAACAGAGTGTCTGGAGGCTATCACCCTCTGACTCCTCCTTCCCACCAAAAACTTGCACATGGTTTGAACTGGGATCTACCATAACCCACATACAATAATTTTCACTAGCAAGTGGGATTTTTTTCTCTTTTCCATTAGAAGTGATTTCTATTGCTCCATAAGAAATGAAAGAACACATAATGGCCAAGATTCAGTCTGGAATCTGACTTCAATGTTTCACAAATTAAACAAATTAGTCATGGATAGATTTTGTGGTCTTTTGTGGAAATCTGACATCAACCGCAGTTTTTGCTAAAGCAATTTAAAAACAAAGATTAGCTTTGCACACAAATAAAAGGTATTTTCTAACCACTGTTAAAATTTACTCTCCTTATAAGGTTACAATAATAAAAAAAATAAAGTGCAATATTATTGAAATATTTATTTCTTTTGGTCTTGTTTACATTATTGACATTAGTAGAACACGTGGAAAAAAGGAGAAGATTAATTAATTTCATTTACATTTGTTTCTTGTAAATAATAATAAAAAATAGTGCCTGTATTTCACTCTTGATAGTGATATCAAGAAAAAAAAACCAAAACAGTTTAGGAATAGCAGCATGTGACTTCAAGAAGTAAATCATGGCTCAGAAATACAAAATATCATGAGATCAAAGTCTCAGAAGGACCCAGGAACCTCCCAGTTCATTTTACTAGAGGAAGTACGATTCTCAGTGTCTCATAGAAGTGCAACTCATTAGCATAGTTTGAAAGCTCAAATGTTTTCTCAATGTGTAGAATTTTATCATCATAAGGTCCATTAAAATCACTGTCCTGATGATAATTTCTGAAATAGGGAATAAGGACTATATTTGTGAAAGGCAGAGGTTACACAGACTGGGAATCAACAGTATTAGGCTCAAATATGAATCTTTCTGTTTGTACAGTTTTGTCCTTCAAAATACAGTTTTAGTGATTGTGAAAAGCTTTCATACCAAGAAATGGAGAATTGAATAATTAAAGTGAGCCTGAACCGATCAATGTTGCCACACCCTCTGGGTGTGCCAGGGCTAAGGAAAAGGTTTCAAAGGGAAAACTGCTCTGTAATGGGAGTATGATCTGCAAGGATTATAGATCTGGAAAAATAGTGTCAGTTTTAGGCATCAAAATCTATAAGAAGGATGTGAATTAGATTATCTCTTTAATCCTTAAGTATTGCCTAAGGAGTCTGCTGGTATTTGACCAGTAGATACTGTGATATACTTCAGACAGCTAAAAGCTCCTAAAGGAAGGAAAGAGGTCTATAGATTCAGTTATAACTAGATGTTTATTTACCCTCTCCCCTCTACTTTTTTCTTGTGTTTCTGTAGAGAAATAAATTGGGGGGAAGCAGCGGGCATCATTCTGTACACTGCAAAGAATGCAGTATGGGAACTAATATATAGAGAGTGGGAAGACGTAGTAAAAGGAAAGAGTTGGTTTCTTCCCCCCTGTTAACACCCTTAGACAGATACAAAAGAAGTTTGTATCTGTTGAGTCAGGAAAGACTCAAGATTTCCTACCAGTAATTGTAACAGACAGGTGTCTATAATATCCACGTCAACCAGTGATCATCTATATGTAAAATAAATGGCCTGGCACACTTCTCTGAGGAGATGCTAATGTTTCTGCAGTGTCCACAGTAGGCAGAAAATCTCACTTCTACCCACTTTGGTCCAATGCAGCTCAGCAGTATAAACTGAACAGAGACTTCAAGGTGTATCTCGCTGCATATGAAAGGGGTTGTAGAACAGGAGCATGTTGGGCACTATTCTCTTCCATTGTTGCCATTTCAGCTGCCACTACTTTCACATAAAAAAGGTCTCTCCAACGTAATTCCCTGTGGATCACAGCCTAGAGGCCGGAAGAACAGTGATAGCACTGGTAGTACTGGTGAAATTCAGGACTGAAGCTGCAGCACTCTCAAGGTGAGAGCTCTCATACAAATTTGGGGGATAAATAAAGCCTGGTTTGGAATTTGGGATGTGACTGGATACTCTGCAGAGATGAGTTGATTGATATGGTATCATCAGGGAATTTCAGCTGTCATTGGGGCAGCTCACAGAAATTATTCTTGATGCATTCTTAATAATCTAGCCTAAGAATAACTGAGGGTAGTCTTGAGGCAGATGTGGAAAAGCAATCACAGGTTCACAGGTCTCGTGCCACAGCCAAGGAAATCACTGTGGAGAAAGGAAAAGTAAAAGGAGATAATGAAGAAAAACATTCTGGTTAACAAGAGGTAAATTCACTCACTCTTCTAAAAAGAGGATCAAAGACTTAGAACCACTCTGTGAAGAAAAGCTAACATTTGAAGGGAGTATCTTAGATTTTTCCAATTTTTGTATTTTTCTAATTTTAGCATTTTGTTTACACTGTTAAGAGCACTGAAGCAAATACCTAATGAGATCATGTTTTAAATCAGTATTTTAAAGAATTTTTTATTGAGTATTTGATGAAAATTCAGGGCCATTTTATAAAATAAAATGTGAGAGATTTCTTAAGAAGAGAAATTTCACTCTTTAGCCAACTCCTTTAAGAATATAAAATAATTAGAAAGACACTATTAGCCATTGTCTCCATTTAGCCTGTAGCCAGGGCTATAGCAGTTGCTCTATCACCCAATAACCCCTCCCTAGCAGAGAAGGGGGATTGGGAAAAGGAGAGATTCACAAGTTGAAATTAAAATAGACTTAACAAAACAGACAAACTAATACCAATGCCAATATAAAGTATACAAAGTTATACTCAGCCTAGCAAATGAACAGTGGTCAGAATAAATAGGTAAGCAGTCCTCAGGAGCAGAATGGTAAGTAAGTCCCTCCAGAGGTGGGGAAAAGTAGGAGGAGAAGGAAGAGGACCAGGAGGAGCTCCTGTCTTTAGCAAACATCCCCCCTTTTTAATGAGCATGATGTTTATGGTGTGGGATAAAGCCGGGAGTCAACTCAGGTTAGCTGCCCTGGCTGACTTCAAGCTGCTAATGGCCAGCAGACCATGGCAGGCCTGTGATACTACCACAGTGAAACCAGGACAGTCATGTTTCCTTTAAAGCACTAAAATGAAATCCCTTTTTAAATAATTTAGTCATACAGCAGAGTATGTGTAAGAAGGTTCTTCTAGCTCTTCTCCTAAACATGCACATCCAGGCAGAAAAGGGAAATTGTTACAGAAATATGACTTCTAGTCGTGGTATGAAATCACCAGATACAGATGAAAGATCACCGGGCTCAGTCAATAGGCCACGTGCAGAAATTCAGATTCTTGACAACTTATTTATCAATAGCACTTGGGGATTTGTTTTGTTACTGGGTGTTTTTTCTAAATGAAGTTCCATATTTATCATACTCCACACAGGTAAATACAAAAATTATATTCAACATCTATAATCCTCCTAAAACTAACAATGTATCTGTGACTGCTACAAAAGATATTTCTACAAAATCTTTGTATTGAGATTACCATACATGGATTTCAGTGAAACAGAGAAAACAAACTTCCTGTAATGTCATTAATTGCTATGATTTCTATTAACATTGTTCCTACCTCAATGGAATATATTTTCTGCTATTGCATTTAACAGCTAATTACTGTTTCAAATGGCATAACCAAGTCTAAATAGTGTGAATAATAATTATTTAAAGGGGAAGAGAGTTCATTTTTTAATGAAAATGTAACCTCCTCTTTATCAACTCAGGAACAAATGAAGCTCATCAGCTTCCCAATCTTAATATCAAAAATGCTGGAAGGTTTTCAAAGTTCATAAGAGAAGTGATCTGCAAAGAAAACTGACTGTCTTTTATACACAAATACTTCCTTAAACAAGGAATAAGAATTATAGGAAAGCTCCCTTACTCTGATTCGGTCTCTTTCACATTCCACTTATTACTGTTTTTTCACACCTCCAAGATTACTGTGTCTTCTGTACATAACACAAGTTGACAGTAATGGGAAATACATGTAAATTCTCTTGAGCTCTACCTGCAAGAGTATAGTGGCTGCCTTTTTACTGGTTTATCTGGACAGATGAGCTAATGTTGGCAAAAAGTAGCAAGGCAAAGATACTATTTTAATGTAAAATAAAAAATATATAAATATTTCACTCCATACTCAAGAGAGTAGCTCAACTGCTACCTAGCACGCGGAGTCCAGTGAGATGAATCAGCCCAACAATTACACTTGTAAGATGCCTATAAAAAATGTGGCCAAACTCATTATGTACTTGATGGTATGTCCTGCTAGACCCCAGTCTTTCAGACTGTCATGTTACTCAACCTCTCCCCACAGTCTGACCTTTCCTTCAGGGCTAGGCATACATTGCTGTTGATTTGGATGTGTGCAGTAGATCTGGCGCTTCCCTCCAGTGACAGTTTTGCTATGTATCACCAGATCAGCTCTGCTGTGCCTACCTACAGCTAGCAGGGCTGGGCACCTGGCTGCATGTGAGAAGAACCAGGAGCAGGCCCACAGGTCAATGAAGAGGCCTGGTGATCTGCAAATGGGCCATTCCTTTAACACTAACACAGGTAAGAATTACAAATGAAAATGCAAAGTTGCTGTGTGTCTTAGCCATTTAAACACATCATTTATGAACTATGATACATTATTCCCATTGCATTCATCTGAAAACAAATCTTATAATGCCCTGATTCATCTGGAAGAAACCTAAAGTCTTCAGTGCCTAAAATAAACTATGCTTCACTAAAAAGGATGCTAAAAGGAGTTTTAAGTAACATGTCTTTCAAGAAGTCCATCAATTAATACTGTAACTTTGCAGTAATATTTTCAAATGTTTTCTAATTTTCTTCTTCTTCCTTGGTAAGTTATATAAAGAAAACAGTAATTTTTTTTTTCCTAAATACAGTGCTTCAACTAAACTGAAACACTTCTCTCCAGAAATGCTCAACATGAGTTTCCATTTGAAATATGTCTAGTAACTTTATCTTAATGACACCAGGGATACACACAGTAGAAGATAAAAGTACTTCAGCTGTTTATTGGGTTTTTTAATGGTGGCATTTTTCTGAATATTGTGTTTCATTCTTCCTATTTAAAAATGGAAAAAAATTACCTTCATCCCAAAGTGTAGTGAGATAAAGTGTTTGGTGAGCTAGGTACAAATACAGAACATTACAAGTACCATTGTTACTATTATAAACATACGCCTAGACTTCTTTACAAAGCATTCACTCTGTTACACAGAAAATGAGTTATATTTTATTACATATGTGATTTTTAGCAATGAGAACATACCCCATCTTCTCAAACTACACTTGGAAAACAATATTCTCCCTTTATTCATCTCCATGCTAATAATATATTTCACTAACATCTCTTCCAACATCTACGGAGGTACATCTGACTGTGCTTTAGCTTAGGTCTAATGTTAAGTCACGAAATAACAAACCAAAATACTGAATCACATAAACAGTTACTGATCAGCTAGAGAATGATCCTTTCTCGAGAAACAAAGCAGTACACATATTTAATTACCCATAGACTTCAAAACAGACTTACAGCTCTCTGGATGACAGAAAAACTTTTCTCTGTATCCATGCTCACTCTATGCTCTCAGCATGTCTAGAAACAGAGGCTCATTCATTGATTCCAACTCTTTGAACAGACCTGAGACTAGTACTCGTCATAAGATAACATAAGAAATAATATATAATAACCATTAGAGAATAGTGGGTATAAGAAAAAGAGGTGGGGTTTTCTGCAGCTAAAAGTCAGAAGAAATAGACTAGTTTCAAAGCAGTGAATAGACAGCATTTTAATCTTACTTATCTCAAGGTAAAATAAGATTGTATGAAGTAATCATTTACAAATTAAAGTCATTTTTATAATAGCAAATAACACAATGGCAGAAGGGTCTGGACCTGAAACCTCTTCCACTAAATCTGTTCATATAGAGGACTCCTTTGGAGAGACATCAAGCTTCCGTTAAAACATCCTCTCTGAATTTACTGAATTTCTGTTCTAATGGGTTAATTCACTACATTTAGTTGTGATCAATCTTACCATCCACATCATACTCAGCAGATGCATATATTTTATATATTTGTATGGTATTAATTTTCTTTATCATATATATATGGCATTCTTTCTTAGTCATTACACTGCATCAATGGTCCTATTGCATTTTAGCTGCTGAGGCTGCCTTGTCTGCCTCCTAACCCAGACAGCTACTGCCTAGGTCAGGATACTGCCTGCTGCAGTCTGTATCTCCTCTTCCCAGTTATACTTCCAGATTTGGCGTCCCAAAGCACACTGCTTGGATTACATATGCAAAGTAATGTTGTTTTCCTCTGCTGAAGGCCTTGTGTCCACCGGACAAGTTTCTTCAGCTCTGGTAGTTTCAGTTAAGATTCAGGACTCAAATATTTTGGAATAAAAATAAGATTTTTGGAAGAGCTACATTTTAATAAACTCTTCCATCCCCACCATTTTGGACTGTGTCCTCTTTGCCTGCTCCCTGACTTGTTGCAGTAAGGTTTTATCTGAAGAAGCAGGTTGAAATGCTTTTGCATTATTAATAAAGAGGAATATCACACGTTTAGAGAAACTCTGAGACAGGCTCTGTTCAGATTTGGTTGTGGGGGAAGGAAAATAAGCCTCAATGTATATACATAACATAATCAATGAAGTGAAAACAGCAGTCACCATAAAATGTTTTGTATATTTATTTGATTTAAAATACTAAGCTTTACCTGTGCAGACAAGTTAATGAAAATGAATTAATATAAATTGGAGCATAAATTTACAGTGCTCTCAGTACTGACTGCCTGTCTGTCTGGAAAATTCTGCTACCTACTACAGGTGTCTTTTCATGAGGCCCTTTGCTCCACTTGCAAAGTATGGCATAATACCCCATGGGTACAGAGCACTGAGTGTTTGCAGGTGAAGTTAATAAGATGTGATGACTGTACTATAAATTTACATCCCAGATTGCTGTAAACGATCTTCTTTATGGAGGAAAATCCTTAGAGAGGGTGGATGATTGTCCATTATAAGCCATAGTTTCCAAATGTGTTCAGGGCTGTCATTCAAGAATTATATATGCCAAGCTTAAATTAATTAAATACAAGGCAAAGAAAATGACTGCTTTGACAAAGAGAGCATGATGAGTGACCTTTTTAAGTAGAAACAAAATTGTTTAATTGAATGTTTCAGTAAAGGGTGGTAGGTTGTTTTTTTTTTTCCTTGGAGTTAGAGAGCAGTTTCAGAAGCCTACATGGTATGTGGATGGAATGTTATTTCTTCATATTTTCAAAATTGAACTTTGTTCCTGTATTTCTGAAAACTTTACAGATGGATGAGGTGTGTGACTTTTTTTTTATTATTATTATTTATTTTTCAAGTAATCTGGTTCCATAATTTTACATCTGATTCAGAAGGATAAGAAGGAGTTCTAATGATATTAAATATAGGTATAGACAAAATGCTTGGTGAATAAGGAGTTTTTTCTGGATTTTTCTTTCGACAATACTTTACTGTCTGTGTCAGACAGGCAGATGTTTGTCCTTTGCTGGCAAGAAAAAAAAAAGGACAGACACAAAATTATTCCAGTTGTTCTTTAAGTTCCACCTTTTGTATGTTAGTAGTATTCACAATTTTTTTAACCCTATTTCCATATCCAACTTAAGTCCCAAAGTTGTGGTACACCTGTATCATACTGCTGTGTATTACATTCTCCCTTTGTCACACAACAGGCTTTTGAATATATCCTCAAAATGTCTCTAGGCAGACAGATGAACCTAACGTATTGGCTTTCTTGAATACATCCCTGTGTAGTGTCAGGAGGATGCTGGAGCCTGGGACAAAGTCATATGCACACATACTCTGGAAACTTTCCTGTAATACTGAATTTGATTCACCATCAACTCTGTTCAGGAGTGTATTGTGTGGAGAAAAGGGAAAGAAAAGGCAAATAACAACCTTTTGGTCTAGATACTGTTTGGAGATTTTAATGTAATTCGGTATTAACTGTTACTATGAACTGCAGGTTTTAAACTTTAGAAAAAAATTCCATTCAAAACTCTCTTACTTTCCGACACTGAAGGTTTTTATCACCATCCTCTGAATGAGAGCTTAAGTTGCATCAATATTTCAACGTTTTGTAATGCAATTACAGAGCAGAATGGCCATGCATAGCATATAGTGCTTCTGCTTTAACCTTATTCAATTTCACTTTTTAAGCAATCAATGATTTTCTTTTTCCTCTGCAGATGTCTCAATACTATTTTAATATCACCTGGTGATGTGTCTAGCCCGGGCCCCAGGGCGGCAGCACTGCCCTGTGGGATGGATCCGGTCGGCGCATGGGGCCTCTGGTCCCCTCAGAAGGGAATCGACTATGACAAGGACCCTCCTTTGTTTCTCAACACAAGCAGATCCAGTGCGTGGGGCTGGCTGACTCACCCCACACAACCCCCTGCACGGACCTTCACCTACACCCTCAGCTGCCTGGCCCTCCAGTTCCAGAGCCCGAAACCTGGGACGTAAGGGCACCTGGGAAGGTGAGAGAGGCCGGGAGGGGATTTGCTGCCTCCCCGAGCAGGGACCCGTTCCCATTCCCCCCACCTCTGAGGTCCCCTCCTTCTGCCCGGTGGCAAGAGGCGAGGGGATCCTCTGCTTCTGGTGGAGCCTCCAGCTGCTGCCGCCTTTGCCTCGGGTTGTGGCCCCACCGATCTCTCTCCCTCTCACCCTCCCTGATGCTCCTGAACTTTCCCAGCTCCTCTGTCAGCTCTGCCCCCAGGCTGAGCAGACCCCTCACCCGGTCACCCCGCACACAGGGGTGTCTCTGCTGCCCTCGGGTCCAAGGGACCGGCTCAGGCGCTCCCTGCAGCCGAGCCCTGCACGGCCGCAGGTCGGTGTGGGAGCTCCCGCTGGTCCCCACAGTCCTCAGCAGCCGCCCACAGGCTGCCGTCCCCAGCACAGCCCAGCTGCTTTCCCGTCTTCGAAAAGATCCAAATATCCGCCCTTTTCGCTGCGACTCCCTTCCCCAGCACGGACTGACCTGCACTGGAGCTGGTCTCCTTGGCGAGATTCCTCCATTGGATTAAATTTAACTTGTTTTGGTAATGAAAACAACTACCTTTATGGAGTCATGGATATCCTGCTTTATCTGAAGTACCATTTGCTTAAAATTAGCTCAGTTAACTTAGAGATAAACTTTCTCTGGAGTGACTTTTCAGCAGCTCTACAGCTCAGTGTTGTACCAATCATTAGAAACTAGCCTGCAGAAATCACAGACAAAATACAGTAAATTACACATAATTATTTCACTGACATTTACTTCCCCCAACTACACTGTTTGATCTTCATTCAAACTATCAGGAAACTGGAAACTTTGGCTTTGGAGTTTCTAAGCTGAGTTGAAAAGAAAAATAAATTGTGGTATCTTAGTGAAAAGATAGAACAGTGCGGTAATGGTGTTAGGCTGGGAGGTGATCATGCTCCTACATATCCTACTATAGATACAAAGACTTTTGATCTACTTAGGGCATTTCAATTTAATAAAAGAAACAAACAAAACCAAACAAAAAGCAGAAAAAAAAATTGGAGTTTGTGTAAACAGTAATACCATTGTATACTTTCACACTGAGAAAATTATTATAAATCTTGATTATTGGTTATGAAATAAGACATATATTTTTGTTAAATTAGTTTGTTTCTGGTTCTTACTGGACATGTAGCTCAGTAGCAAAGAAATACAATTGCATTGACCACGGTAACACAACAATAAATCTTAATGCAATCATCAAGAATTACTTCCTAAAATTTTAATTAAGGTAATTAGAGCTCTTAACTATCAGTTAAAGTAGATAAAATAATTATAGATTATTAAGTGTTAGTTAGGCCCTGTATCATCTTCACCTACTCTAATAAATAGCAGCGTTTAGAAATAAACTCAATGCAAATTTCTCACCATAATTCTTAAAAAAACCCAACCCTCTAATTTTCATAAAATAGTTGTAAATTCATGTGACACACTTCTGTACTTCCTTATTCAAGCACAGAAACAAGATTTCTAGCCTCATATTTCTGAGTTAAGATGTTTATCTGAACTGCACATACCTTGTGAACTTACGCTCTTCCAATATGCTTTACAGCAGAAGTTCTTTAAACTTTTTTGCAGCTCATAGTGATAAAATTCTCAATACTCCTCTGAGATAACAAAACTTTATGTATTACCTTTGTGGCAGACCTCTGCTCTTCCCTGCATTTTTGTGGGTTTATTTTAAGAAAAAAGTTTGATCTTGCAATGCGTGGGTTGGGTGTAGAAACTACTTGTGATATTGGTAAAACCTACCAGGAAATGGCCTTGGTAAAAACATCATTTGCATGAAGGATACAACTGTTGATGTGTCTGAAATATTATATGAGAATCACTATCTTGAAGAAATGTTCTTGATATTTCTTATATAAAAAGGCTTGGGTTTTTTCAGGTTGGAAAGCCTATTCATTTGAAAGTAAAAAAAAAAGTGGTTTGGTCAGAAATAATTAAAAATTAGAAACAATCAACACTTTATTTTCCACCTAATGGGAACTTCTATATTTTAGATAGATATGAGATCTTAAGTACAAACTAATGTTTCCCGAAACATATTTTGAGAGAGGGTTATCAAAGCACAGGTAGGTCACTGAATTTGGAATATGAATAAGGAAGAGACGTGTTTGTTTCTTCACTTAGCACTTCCAAAATTCATGAATTTCCCCTCTTCCTTCTGTTTTGAATTTTGCTAAGGAG
This sequence comes from Ceryle rudis, assembly GCA_033439905.1. Taxonomy (NCBI): domain Eukaryota; kingdom Metazoa; phylum Chordata; class Aves; order Coraciiformes; family Cerylidae; genus Ceryle; species Ceryle rudis. The sequence continues at coordinate 5,316 of JAAGNO010006675.1, read as the reverse complement.
TTCCTCAATGAGCTGGGAGTCAGCAAAACATTAGCATCAATGAGTTCATTTTCACACAAATTGGCTCATTATCATGCTGAATTTCAGTGTTTTGTGACAGTCATGAACTCGGTCCTCCTGCAAGGAGTATTCATTTGCTTGCCTCACTCAAACGGTGGTGGAGGGAAGGAGGTAAATAATAATAATAATAATAAAAGACATAAAAATGTACCAGTTCACTGATCTATCAAACCCTGTTGGTTTCTCTGTAGTTAGTTTTAGAGAACTCCGAGTACAGTGTTTGTTCATTTGTCAGAGTGCACTAATTCTGTCTGGCAGCTCATGAAAACTAATACCCAGAATCTGACTTTGCAAATTTCATAAAGGAGATCTAATTTAAATTTTGTAGCAAAATATGTGACCCTAATTATTATAATTGCATAGAAGTGTACTCAGATGGAAATACATTATGGCAAAAATATTTTTGTAGTACCCAAATAATTTTCCAACAGTTCTCTCATTATCTGATGCAGATTTGCTGTTTTACACAATGCCAAATCTATTTGTGCCACAGCTATCAGATTAATGATACTGCTGGTCATTCAGGCTTTCTCAGAAACAATACTGTGAAACAATGTTGGTGACCTTTTTGAAGTGAGACATTATGTCCATTTCCGTTCAGACCACTGATTTGGTACTTAACCCATTTGTAACTCACTGATTATGCCCAGCAGGTTTATGAACTGTATTTCAGTTATACTCCTGAAGGCTTCCTTTGTCTCGTAAAGCCCGATAGGATAAAGTAGGTATGCTTTATTCCATGATCCTAATCAGATCCATAACACAGATGCAGGTTAGTCAGTTTGTTTCATTATATCCTTGCTTCATGTCAGTTCTGGTGTGGTTTGAATTCGTCCCATGACCTGAGATTACAGTTCTCTCTATATCTTTTACCTTCCCTATAGGTCAGGCCTGTAAGCACAAGTAGTTCTTTTTTTTCCCAGGGAAAAAACTATCACAAGGCTTCTTCTGGCTATTAAGATTTGCATTCATTACCACCAGCTATGACCATGGCAACGCAACTGTGCATTAATAACTTTGAAAAACCTGTGTCTGTAACTTACATCACATGCTAATATAATATCGTTTGACAGTTCTGTTTTTCTAAAGTCTTCTGTCTCTCACAACATAATAAATCCATATTCTCTAGTATTAATATCTTTAATATGTAATTTTTTCAGAGTTTCAGTTCACCCTGTTACTTTCAAGGTGTCAAACTGAATAGAACACAATGGTCTTTTCTGCTCCTTACATCACTGATAAATATTTATCTGTCAGCTTTAGGCTCTAAATACTTACCAAGTACATATGAAAACACAAGAAGTGATGCTGTGCTCATAATTTATTGCCATATTTATTATCGGTGAGCAATAATACTCTTGTTCCAACAATGTTATGGGAGCTCCCAAACTGTGTATTTCCACTTTACTGCCTCTAACTTAAATAACTGATACGTGTATATGAATAATATGTGAGAAAACACAAACGTCTTTTGAATTGTATCCCGTCAGTTAAAATAGTGACTGAACTCAAATTTCCAAGAAAAAAATGATCCAATGTTAAATTTTTAAGTAATAATACAAGCTTAGGAATGGATATTTGGGTCAAGTGCTGCTGAAAAGATTTTGGAGTATCTGTTTAAAAAGACTGTCTGACACGCTGGTATTATCACCAGTTCAGAATTTAAATACCTGTATTATTGTAATATGTGCTATGAAAGTTTGTGCAGTTAAGTTATTGCATGTTTCCACATTTTATTGCTTCAGAAATTCATGAATTTTTCCACCTTATTCAGTTGTTGAGGATTTCTTTTCAGTAATAATAACCTCTCCTATGTTTATACAATTGCTAAGGCATTTTGTCCAGGGACGTGCTTTTGTTGTTGGGGATTAACCAAAACAAATATTTTTTTTAATTATTTTTTTGTCCCTTCGGTTCTTTCCCAGTAAAGGCTGTCATTCTCCAATACCTTCAAACTTTCCACTAATTCTGTAAACTGCAATAGCATCCTTGAAGGCAGAGTCAGTGTCTCCCAATATTATGGAACTAGAGCTCTCTACTGCATAAGCACGGGTGGTTTGGATCTGTTGACCTTTTTGTCAGCAAGTGATTTTTCCATTTCACTGAGTTGCGCTGAAGGCTAAAATATGTTTTGGATTAAAAGTAGAAACCACCGCTTCCTTATATGTTTTTGTGTGATGAATCCTTATGGTCTTTAGCAGTCGTGGACTCGCACATTCACCTATAATTTGGGTGTTCCATAGCTCGGCTAGAATCATAAAGCTTATCTGTTAAAAATGTTAGACTATGAAGAGACACCTGCTACAGTCTGACTAATAAACAATCCTGTAGAATTTGCATTCTTACTTCAGCATCTAACTTAGCTAATTTACAAGGGCATTGAGTTGTTACTTGACTTAATTGATAGAGAAACTTATAACTTCCAGTATTCTGGGGTTTGCTTCCATATCTAAATAGACATTTAATTTAAATACACAATTTGAGAGTAATGATCTTAACTTTTAAGGTTTAATACTGCGTTTTCTTTAACAATCAGTTTCAAACCATCTTAAAGGCTAAGAAACACCTTTTTTCCTGTTCCAAGGATGCCTACTCTTTGCTGGACTCCGAGCTTCCATCCGTATTAAGAGTAAATCTCATTAGCATTTTATAATAACATCAGCACAGGAAGTATCCTTATTTCTCTGGATAAATGACTAATTGGAGAATATTTCACAAAACATAATTGTTAAATATTTTCTTTATATACAGAATGTAATATATGCTGGATTGACTATAAGAAGATAGATCAAGTAAGCAAATATATCTGCATAAACATAAATTGTTCTGTTCTGTATATAACTGATTAAGCATTATTGTAGTTCTCCATTTATTAGTGAAGAAAGAAAAGACACTGTTCTTCTTAGCATTTGATTTCAGTTGTCCAAGGCACAAAATTATCAGTTCTTCCCCCTAACTGTGATTGTGTGGTTTTAAGCAGACGAAGTTTTGTATTTGCAGAGATTTGCAGTTTGGAGGCTAAGAGCAATGTATTATTGATTTATTAGGTGGACATCTCTGAAGAAGATTTCTTCAGCAATGTGACCTCAGATGTTCTTGCCCATTCAGGAAGGGCAAGAGCAGTAATGCACAGATCCATCCTGGTATTTTCTTTTGGTAGAATAATCAGTAACTTTAAATGAAACTCTTATTGTAAAAGGATGTTGAAAATTGTGGGATATATTACTGAAATAAAATCGCTTTTATCTTGTAAGGGACTGTTATGTTACCTTTGTGACACCATTGCCAGAAACTCTTGTAAAAGTACATAATAAATGTCAGTGCATAAATTTGCCAGATAATTAATATGACTCTGCCATATGAATGAAAAAAAATAATAAAAAATGTTGTGCAGTAGCTTAATTCAAGCATAAAGTTCAATTTTTTTTTACAGCCTGTAATAAGAGTGGTGTATCCACTCCTGGTTTTGAAATGCACACAGCTGAACTGAGACCTGGCAAACTGTCTGCAATTTTCAGCATTGCAATTTCAACACAGCCTGAACGAGACGATGTTCAGACCTGAGTTGCACAAAGACTCTTAATGTCTGCTCAGGGTTATGACATACAGACAGACTCCACTGAAACGCATGATTAGATTCTGTATGTTGTGTGGCGTATTTAGACTTTTCAGCTACACCTGGAACCATCTATACAACAGTTTCAGACTATAGCATCCATGTAAAAATAAGGACCCCAAATATGCATATGGCAGTGGACTAAACTCAGAAAATAAACATGCGTGTAAAAGAGTAATAGAGCAGTTTTAAGGAAAAAAATTTAAAAAAGCACTGGTGGTGCATTTTACAGCTGTACTATTCGATTGTCACCTTTCCATCCCACCTATATGAATGACATCTCTAAAGACACAGTCCCCTGATTACTATTTGACTTTTTTTTGTGGCTTGTGCAATGTGTGGTTTGCTTCCACAGTTAGATTGTCTCAGTGCCAACATTCGACTTTCCCGAAGATCTGGAGGTGTACGGATTTACAGAGAAGTGCGGTGTAAAGACTGAAGCTTCATTTGTGGTGTTAGTGGACAGAATCTTCCAAAGAATTCAACCACTGTATATTCAGAAAAATAAGTTACCCAATTTTCTTAAGGATTTTTCAAAGATAACTTTGTGCATTTCAATCAAAAGAAGCCTGTACAGATTCTGAACCTTTCAAAAAGAAAAAAATCTGACCCCTGACTTCTGTCAAACAGGAGTTCTCTGATCAAGTCCAGGCTCCCGGAGCTGCTGTGCTCTGTAAGCAGCAAGATGAGGCACCATCCTCATGCAGTGCCCCGTGGGTCACCATACGCATGAAGCCAGCTGAGCTCTGCAGCGTCCTAACACCCACAGAGCCCCGAGTCCCAGCCTCGAAGAGAAAAGGACCCTAACCAAAATCAGCTGCTTGTCCCGCCGGACAAAGCAATGGTGAGAAAGTCGAAACAGGCATCGTGTAAATGTAGAACAGGAAAGCGGTGAAACAGCGGGAAACCAATTAATGTTTAGAAGGCGACTGATGACATTTTAGAAATAATTAGAAAGAAAATTATGAGAAGGGCAGGAGAAAATTGAAAAAGAGGAAACAAAAAGGGTAAATAAATTAAAAGAGCACTCAAGGAGGAGAAAAAAATACAGTGCAAAAAAAATGCTTTCAAAACTTGCTAAGGGCTTTTTCCTCCCAGATTGTGTCGGACAACCGCGGGAGGCTGAAACGCGGCGAGGCCGCAAGCAGCCCGACTGGCGCGGAGCGAAGCGCCCTAGCGCGAGCAGGAGCTCCCGCGACCGGAGCAGCTCGAGGCACCGCAGAGGCGGACACGCGCCGGCAGCTCTCGTGGGCGAGGCCCAGAGGCTGACGTCACCGGGGGCGTTGCCGGGGCAACCGCGGGAGATTCAAACGCGGCGAAAATGCCGTCGGCTCTCGCAGAGCGAGGCAGCGGCCGCCTCTCTCCGGAGTGCAGCCAGAGGAGCACGAGGCAGTCGCACGGGGGTGGTCCCCGCATCCCGCCTGTTGCTCCGCAGCGCGGGGAAGCGCGGAGAACAAAGGCCCCGTTGTTGTGGAGATGCCGTCGATGAAGCCTGAAGCGTCCGCTCAGACAGAAGGACCCATCCGAGAAGGCTGCTGGCAGAAGGGCTTTGGGGACCGAGCGGGGGCTCTCACACCGACCTGCGGCCGTGCAGGGCTCGGCTGCAGGGAGCGCCTGAGCCGGTCCCTTGGACCCGAGGG
>JAAGNO010006674.1:2976-23244 GCA_033439905.1 Ceryle rudis | reverse complement strand
TTGAACCTCATGAGGTTCCCCTGGGCCCACCTCTCCAGCTTGTCCAGGTCCCTCTGGATGACATCCCATCCCTCTGGGGTATCGACAGCACCACTCGTCTTGGTGTCATCTGCAGACTTGCTGATGGTGCCCTCGATCCTGCTGTCTATGTCATTGATAAAAATAGTAAACAGTACAGGCCCCAGTACAGACCCCTGAGGGACACCACTTGTCACCAATCTCCATCAGGACTTTGTGCCATTGACCACTACCCTCTGGATGCAGCCATCCAGGCACTTCATGTTTGCTGTCCTCTTTGTAGGATTCAGTACTTTTTGAAATCAGAATTAGTTTTTTTGATCCAATGAAGTTGATGAAACCAGTAATGGCTTATTATATATATGCTCCTATTTATTAGAAAATTGAAATGTAGAAAAAGACTAATGAAAAATTCAGGACTTTTCTACTTGCAAGAATAAATTCTGTTCTCACCGAGGTAATCATATAATTGCAGCAGGTATATTTGACCCATACCCTCTCAATTCTTGAGGGGGTGTTAGTGTGGAAATTTCCAAATTATAGTGAAGAAGATCTTTAATACACCACTTCAGCGCAGTCCAAATGCTGGTCTGTGGACCAGACCCTGCTAATGGAACATAATTCTCTGGCTTGTTGCCATTTCCCTTTGGCAGAGACAGGGGACGTCTGTTTGAGTAGTGAATTTGTCCTAAATAACTATTGCTCCCTCCCATGACAGAATAGAGTCCAGCAAGCAGATGCTTTTTCTGTTGCACCTACTTGAGGGGAAGGTGGAGGTGGGAACTGGTTCAGAGACCAAGACAGCCACTCAGCCTGGGGGTTGGTGAAGAAAGGATGGTTTCGAAACTATGATCCACTCTCTCTAATTACTGAAAATAATATTTCTTGACCATATTGAGACTGTTGGCAATTGAGTTGGTGCTGATAGTGGGGAACTAGGCCAGTGAAGGACCTGTCAGGCTGGGAGTTGTGCTTGTTAGTGTCACAGAAATGTCAGTAAGATTATAATGGTTTGCCTTTGACTACAAAGAAGGCATTTGAGATAGTCAATGGGACCTCAGATGTATTGGTTGGCTGGGTTGGAACATGTTCACATGAGGAGTGATGAGGATGAGGCTTTTATACAGAACCTGTGAGTTGGTTCATTTAGAAATCTTGGGGTTTTTTTTTAAGATCTGTGTACCACAACTCTGCTGCTGATGTTATGAAAGTAGTGTAAATAAACACAACTGTAACCAATAAGGTCTCCAAGTGTATTAGGGAGATTTAAGGGAATATGATATTTACTCATCTGCATCACAATAGGATGCCCTCTAGGGAAAGGAAGTCCCTAATGGGAGCTTTGAGGACAAGCTCTCCCTAAAATCGTAACTGCTCTGGCTCCGAGTATAGCAGCGTTAAAGAAAATTTTTATTTCCTAAGAGTTATTTTATGATTCTGGTAATAGGGAAGGTTTGGGCTTCTGACTTTCTAGTGAAGAAGACCCACGACTTTTTAATAAAAAAAAGATCTGATATGATTCTAGCTCTTCTAATCTCAGTCTAATCTAGACAATCAACAGCATGCACATTCACCACCCTACCTCCTTTCATTTTTCCTTTGTCCTTCCTGCTCACCTCTTCTTTTAGTATTTTTGTCATTCCCACCACTGTATTTCCCGTTTTAGCTCTAGTTCCCACTCTGTAGCATCATCCAAGCTCTGCGAGAGAAAGGGTGAAACCCCTTGTGATTTTGCTATCACCCATTTTCCCCTTCTCCCACCCACCTCCTCTTTTGTGTGTCCTGTCTTTCCCCAGGCACTGTTCTCCAGGGGAAGTGTGCAGCTCTGCCTGGCAGCTGAACACTTACGTGGGCACCATGTGAGTCCAAACCCTCTTTGCTAACAGTGGGAGCACACAGATGGTGGTTTTCCATTGGTATTTACACTTAATTGTCTCCAAGCTCCTGGTTGGCTGCTGGGGCACTGGAGGAGCCACACAACACCCCTTCTCCCACCTCACCATCCCCTTGTGAGTGGGAGCCAGCCCACTGGAGGAGAGCAGTGCTGATATGTGTTGCCATAGTAGCAGCAGCAGAAGATACAGCTGGCCGCCTTCTCAGGGAGAACAGAAGCTGGAAAATACTCATTAATTTTGTTTCACAAGCTTTAGAAATCTGCAGGAACAACCCATTTGAAAGAAGCATTGTGAAACATCCCTACTTACACATTTTTCTCTTTGCCAAGCCACCAAAACTAAAATGTCTGGGAGAAAGAGTCAACAGTGTTACCAAACAGACCAAATGTCAATGTTGTGCCCTGTCTTGGGCAGCCAGTTTAGTTGTTTTGCTGGGGCACAGCTTTCATGGCAGAGAAGAGTGGCAGAGGTAAAGGTAATTTTTCAGGTGGCAAGGGTCAGTCCTGTGGGCAGCAGAGAAGGGAGAGGAGGTATTTTCAGTGGCTTGAGTTTCCAAGCAGATAAAGCTGTGACATTTTGTGCTCTCTCCCTCCAGGACGTATGGTAGTACCCTGGCTTATAATACATCACAGCAGTGAAACCCAGCAGCGGGGATCTGATTAGATAGCCTGAGTGTTGGCAGACACTGGTGGAGCACATTTTCTACAAAGCCCCTGCCTGTCACCCTTCAAAATAGCTGAGTCCAAAATGACCCTGGCGTTTGAAATGCCTTCACAGACAGCAAGCAGGTGTCGGCAGCAGATGGGGGCCTGACCGGAGAAATCCAGCTCTCACAGCATGTCCCTTTTACTAGCAATGTTGCCTCTCCCTCGTGTAGGATTAGCCTTAGCAAAACAGGCAGGGAGTAAGGTAGGAGAAGGTAAGGCAGGAAAGCAGCCCCTTGGGCCTGCAGCCCTGGCTTTTCAGCCAAAAGCCAGTGATCAAGCCTTTGCAGGCTTGACCAGGTCCAGCTGACTGCACAGAACATCATGGCAGGCTTGCAAAGTGAATGGGGCAAAGCCAGAAAGAAAATGTCCCCTAAGCTGATATAGGGTGCAGAAAATGTAATTACTGTGAAATCAAAGCAGAAGGATGATTATGGTGTCATTATTTGCATGTTTATTATAATTCCAAATAAAGTGCAACTACAAATACAAACTCAAACCCATTATTTTGGTGCGAGAAGTCAGAATCCACAGCACTGTTAAATGGCTAATACCTTGCTGTCTATAATGAATGGTTCAGCTTTATCTTAAAAATAAGAAATTGGGCTTCAGACTCATTAGAAAATCATGTGGCTGCTGAATGACAGAAAAAGAAAGCAGTATTTGTTTCCCAAACACAATGTTCCAGCCTAGTGCACTCTATCCAGTTTGAGCTCATTTTCTTACTAAATACAGAATAAATTGGTGGGCTTTTAAAATGGTTTTTCTGTTGTATATTTTACCACAGTGGAAACGGCTGCAGTTCTGGAGATGAAGCTGGTTACATGAGCATGAGCCAAAAAAACCCAACAGTGAGTTTCAGATACATTAGCCTTATAACAAAATGTGTATCTGCATGTTTAATTAGAATTGCTGTATAATATGTTCTGATGCAATACAGTTAACTCACCGGCTTCTTCGAAATAACCTTTGTCTGCATAATCCCACTAACTGCTTATTTCCCCCGCTCTTATTTGACCTAGTAGCTAAATAGTTTTGTTGTCTTAATGTCTGCTCAAATAATTTTTTCTGTGCCGAGAGTGGAAATTGTGGCTGACAGCCCAGGTTCTGAATATTAAGGGAGTTAGTGGGGCGCAGCCTTCCCTGTCTGAGGCTCATGGTAACAGACCTTTATGCTGCAGAGCCGATGTCTTTTCAATGCACTCAGAGTTTATTGGCATGATAAATGTTTAAATACTAGGAAATTATTAAGAAAAAAAAAGAGCACAACCTCTGCTCACCAAAAAGGGCAGCTGTGAGGCTAACCTGTGGCAGTTCTCCCATAAGCAAGTGTGCTGTCATGGGATGGCCTGACACCAGGGCTGTTGGAAGTCAGACAGAAGAGTGTGAGCAACAAACTTATACGGACCAAAGTGAGGAAAAAATGAGAGACTGGGTGTCTGTCTTATTTTTACAGAGCACTCGGGTGTGGTAATGAGTGCTCTGAAGTGGATGCAGTGACAGCTGATGAGAGATGTGCTGTCACCCCGACAGCAGAGCCAACTATCTGCTGCCTTATTTAGAAGGTTACAACTCTGACCCGAGTGCTATAAAAAATATATGTGGAAGATGTGGATAGCATTAAATATTCACTGGTTTTGATAATAAATTCATGTACCATTTAGGATTTAAATATTTAGTCATACATGCTTGTTTCTCTAATCCACCCCTATTTCTAAAACAAAAGAAAACCCAACAAACCAAGTATCCCTCTGAAGAAATACATTGTGTTAAAAAATCACGTTATCCAACCTCAGGAAAGTACTTAATGCCCTTAACAGAACTGGCAAGATAATTGTGATTTTTTAATTATTATTATTCAAAAAAATTCTGATACATTGAGAAAATTTTCACTATTCTCCATCTGTCATTTATCTGAAGACTGAACAAGAGAGATTTCAGGACCAATGGCCCAAATTCAGCAAAGCCTATCTTTGGTGGGGGCAAGATCTAGGGAAGAAATACTCCTGTGAAATAATAGATTCAAGTATTCAGTGAGCAAGTTAGCACTTTGCCTGCATGATCTTTTTGTACCCTCTTTTTGGTTACCTTCTCCAGGTTATGCTGCTTGCTGATGAGTACTACAGCTATTGTCAAGTTATTTTACATATGGTGAGAAGTAAAGAGCTAGACAAGGTATGCTGTGCTTTAATAACACTCATTCTGACAAGAGCAAACAACCCTAAGGATAAAACTGTTTCTGTGTAGCTTATTTACTTGATGGTTTGATCTAAGGTAGATGATCATTTACAGACAAAAGGAGCATTCAGTCAAATTACTCAGGAATTCTTAATTAAAACAACATGCTCTGAGAACTGGAGTTTGTAGGAATATCTTGAGCATTCCTGGCACATCAACAGATCTGAGCCCAGCACAAAACAGAGGGCCACAGATAGATATTTTTCATTTTATCCACATATCCATGGCACAATTCTTTATTTCTCTCCTCTTTCTTATGTTACCTTGTGAGATTTAATTTGCTGTCCCCAGGATGCTCCTTACACTTACACTGGAACCTGGCCAGGAAGGGGCCAGGCAAAGAGTTCAGTTCCATGGTCACTCTTTTGCTTCTATGCTTATGTGTGTTGTCTTACTGAATTACACTTCATATTTCACAAGGGTAAAATCAGTAAAATTTCATAAAGGACTTTGTGCAGCAGGTGAAAGACTGCATCGTGTCATTCTGGAGGTCTCTGCAGCCTGAAAGAATAGCACTGATGTCCTTGACAGATGTATGCCAGCTGTTCAAAATGTATGATAGGCAGCTATTCAAGGTACTGTAGATACCCTTGGTCATTGTAATTCCGTTATGATGTGTTGTGTTGTTTGGTAGTTTTACCAGAAGAGAAGGGCTGGCTGCTTCTTGTGTTCTATGCAACGGGATTTCCATTCGTACCTGAAGGCTGCTGCTTTGGCTTCCTCTGAGACAGCATATTTTGAAATGTGCAGATTTTGAAACGAGCCAGTGGAATCTGAGATAACTTCCATTTTGCTGCTACGTATTCCTATGGAATATGCTGTTATAAGTGTGGTCTGTGGTTCTGGCATGAGGTTATGTGACTGAAATTTTGACTGATAACCATTTACCAATTTACAAGAGTTACTTTTCCTTCGAGAACTTTCCTACTGCATTTCTTTGTGACATTCCGCATAGAAATATGCAGTTTTCTGATCAAAATAATTTGCTGCTTCTTTACAGAAGGGCATTAAGTAGTGTCTAGTAATTACACTTAATGTTAGGATCTTTTATCTTTCTGCTAATAAATGTAGCTTAGCAATTGCTTATTTGGAAGGAAAAAAAAAAATGGGCTTTTTAATATTTACATTTAAACTATCAATACAATACTGTTTCATGCTGCTGTAGTACACCAGACATGTGCAGCCCCGTGAATTTGTATTCTAGGAAATGGAGAACATTCTACTTCATGATTTCCTGCAGGAGATTCCTTCGCAACACATTATGTCAATCAAATCATTCTGTAAAAATATTGAAGATTGGATGCTTAATGCTTTGGCAGGGTTTCCGTTACCACTCCAAACATCCAAATCTGAAGGTATGTTAGAGTAATAGAGAGTTTTTCATAAATTAATATTTGCTGAAACTTCAGAGATGCAAAAGATTGTACTAGTGTTCATATGCTCAAGGAAAACTTGCAGTCTTAATTCTGGCATTCCTTGCATTTCGGTGCTTGACAGAGCAAACTTAGTAATGTGTTTTTAACATGGGTGTGCATGGAAGGATATGTAGTTAATCAGCTGTGCCCCTTTGTATATACATCTTGGTCCTTCTGCTTTGTACAAACCTCAGAGAAACAGAAATTTTCACTTGAAAACCATTCCCTATCTGCAGAAGTTTGTAAGTTGCTTTATGCTTGATTTTCCTATAACTAAGATTCAGTTATTTTATATTTTGTTCTTAAAAATTATAGTCTCGGATCATGCTTGTCATAATTGTAACACATTATAAACAGGAGAAAATAGACCCAAAGAAACCAACTCCTGTTAACAGTGTTGCAGAATTATAGATGCATAAAGGTGGAAATATAAACTGTCTAGACAAAGTACAGGAGGCTTAGGATTAATGTTGCTTTCATTCACCTTAAACTGTACATGTAAAAGAGCATTAGTCCTGATTAAGAAGTATTTAATGCAAAAAAAAATATTGGAAGTGCTTTTCCTGCATGTCATGGGTTAACAGATTTGCAACGAAGGAAGAATGATGACCTGGGCAGCCTCTGCTTGCAAGTTTTAAGCCACGAGGGTCTTCAGCCCAGCCTGTATAGTGCTGGCTCAGTGCCCCCACTGTGCCCTCTGTTAGTCTCCAGAATTCCCCTAGGGATTTACTTTCTAACTTAAAAGATCTATCTTCATTAACGTCTTTTAGTCTGGAAAATATTAATGATATGAAACATCTGCCTCTTCTTTAACAGAAATTACACTGTTTAAGAAAAGACTCGGGAGAAAGACAGACCTTTCTATCGTAGCCACGGTATGTTCCAGAATCTGTGAAACTAAAAAGCTGGGCATCTCATTCACTGCCCAAACAGTTTGGACTTTTTATTATTTATGAGATGCTCCAATGCAGGACAACAGCAGCAGCACGGTGCTCTTAGCTGTATACTGACCATGGTCCAAATCACGCTCACCCTCCTACCCATCTCTTCCATAAGTATGCTGAGAGGGCCTTTTCCTCCCTCTGGATTCTGTGAAAGCCTCCGAGATACAGTCAATAGTCCCCAATGGAGAGGAGAACACAGTAGCCAAAAGGGTTGGATGACAGTTTCCAGTATCTTTGCCCAGCCATGCCAAAGCCAGTGGGATAGCACATGCCAGAGTTATTGTAAACTTGGGTTTACACAGCATCCTGACCACTCGCTGACGAGTGCTGCAGCAGCCAGCACATGGGAGATCACTAATATGCCAACTGCTGTGAAAGTACATGGTCAGGGAGCAGGTCAGGAAGTCTGTAAGGGCACAAGACCCTCACCTTTTTCATGGATCCCAGGGATCAGCTGGCAAAATCTTCTCCATCCTCTGACCAGAGTATGCTGGAAGGAGCACTGCAGGGCAGCAGCATCTGAACCATCCTCCTTAGGGTCATCGCTCAGATCGGTTTTCTCCCATGGGAAGAATGAGACAAAATCCTCTTTAACAGTTAATATCTCTGCCTGCTTTTTGCTCTACAATATCATTCTTCTCACTACAGAGGTGCACCCAGGAGCTGCATTTTTAACCCTTAGAACACTGCCAAGTAAAGTGATTAATTCAGCGCTGCATTGTTATGAGGAGCTGTACCCTCCCTGCAGCATTCCTTCCATTGGGGTCCTTCTATACTTCTAAAACCTTGAGTGTTGATGTGGTCCAGGACATGACAGAAGAGATAAGTCATGAATGGGGAAGAAAGCAGAAGACAGCAGGTTCTCTCTTCTCTTTCAAACAGCAAGTATAAGATTTTCCCAACATGCTGCCTGCCTTAAATCACTACACTCTGTCCTCACTATAAAGGAGAGGAAGGAGGGGAACTGTGACTTCATGAACTGCACAGCAGTGTCAGGTTCTTCCTTAATAAATGTAGCTTTCCTTTATGGGAAAACTTCATCACCAGCAGCATGCAAAACACTCACCTCACTTACTTTTAAAAAGTTTTAAAAAATAAAATAATAATGCAAACTAATACTGCACAGACATGCATAGGTGTGCTAGCATAGACAAAAGGTTGACTGCTGTGAAGTGCTGAGCAATCTCTGTTCCCATTCACTGCAGGAGCTCTTGGAGATACTAAATACTTGAAAAGCTCAGCCTCACGTGCTTCTCAACAGTGCTTCTCATGCAGCAAAGGGTGTGATTCAGCAAGGCTGCAAGTGTCAGCTATTCCCCATCATTTGTATTTGATTTGCATACTCAGACTTTACATCATCCTTCTCGTGCTCAAGCCATGATGTCAAGGGGCTGGTTGTAGCTTTCTGATTCTTCCTTGCCTATTCCTAATGTGCAGAAAAGCTGCAGCGAGTGAGTCAGCACTGAATTTACACCCTCAAGATCCAGCTAGAGAGAACTTCAGCCAAGTCAGGGGGAATTCTCTAGCAACAGCCTCTTTATGCTGTTCAACCAGCACAGAGTGAAGCTCACCGGCCTGAGCATCGGGGTCAGATCTATTCTTTCAGCTGAGTACATTCTGCACCTGGTTCTTGTTCATGTTAGTGAGCTCTTGGCACTGCTCTCACAAGTTAATAATGTTTGCACCTTTTCTAGAGCTTCTTTAAAATACAAGGGAAGGGCAAAGGAGTTCCAGTGTACCTGATGATTAGTCACATCAAGAATTTAAAAAGAATAGTTTTCATTAAGTGAAGTTATGTAAGTCTTGTACCTGATCGTCTTTTAGCAGTCACACAGACTCTGTTACAACTTCTGTTAGAGATCTTGCCAAAGCCACGGATACTGGGCTCCAGGGAAACGAGGCAGGAAACAAACACCAGCTAACCATTCTCCTGCAAACTCATCCCCCTGTTCAACGTCTGCCAGAAGATGGTTCACTGCACACCACAGGTGCTTAAAGTTTTCAGCTTGTGAGAAACACACAGATGCTTAGTGGGGAGGTGGATGTCCCTCAAAAAGGACCACTGAACATTTTAGTCAGCCAAGCCCAATCCTAGGCTTGTGTGGACTCATATCCCGTTGCCTGGGTGGCCCTCATCAGATGCTCAAGTGAGGTGGGTATAAGTAGAGCAAGCAATACCTCACTCCTCCATTGTATTCTCCTAGCTTTCAGCAGTCTGGCATGAAGGTTATATGCACATCTTGGTATTTAATAGCTTGATTTTGGCATCTACAACATCTTGGGGTAGTGAGTTCCAGGGTTTGATGTAACTGTGTGAAGAAGTACTTTCTTTTATTAGCTTTAAAATTTTTGCCCCTCTTCATGCAACTCTCCCTGCGAACCTTCATCACATCCTTCCTTTGATCTTTCTAACTGAAGCTGAAGTTTATCTCATCTTCTCACATAGGAGTCTTCTGATATTTCCCATCCTTCTCAGTTTTCTCTGCCTAAAATGCACCTGGAATTTCAAGTAGAGACGGATGGTTGAAGCAGGTGAGAGAGAGCACTTCCAATGAGAAGTGTAACAGGGGAGCTGTGCAGCTGCAGCCTCTGAATGGTATAACCACCCCACCCCCTTGGAGAGTGCTTTGCAATAGTTTAGCCACCTGCTGAGAAAATAGGAACAATTTTGGCAGGGTCGGCATCCAAATGGAAAAAAAAAAAAAAAGTAACTTGCCCATCATGTGTAGATAAAGCAGGCTGACAGCTGCTACTACCTGGACACACGGAAGTAATTAGAACATTAAAAAGTGCAAATTCCCTGTGAGAAAGGAATGTGAATATGATGCTTGTCATTTCCCAGGACTGATTCCTGCCTCAGGTAAGCTGTATTTAAGTGTCGTCAGAGCTGGATCTCAGCCATTTAGAGAATTCTGCTTGGTATAGTGGAGTGCAATGGCCAAAGGGACCAGTTTAAAACACTGAAGCGTGGAGCTGGGTGATACCAGCATGTGAAGATGCTGCCCCTGCTACCTCTCAGCGTCTGGGTCTTGTGTTCTTGGTGCACACAGCAGCCCTTCTTCTGACACTGGGAACTCGAAGTAAAGTAAGAACGAAGACTTTGTCTTTAACTTAGCTGAAGGGGATTACTGAGGGAGAATCAGAGTGCTTTTAGTATTTTGGTAAAGCCAGCAAGAGAAAGAAAAAGAAAAATGGGCAGATTGGGAATTATATTTGCCAACAAATGGGCATCTGCATTCACGGCTGTTTGTGGGGTCACGGTAAGCACCCGGTGAATGGGATTTGTTAAAGAGTTTATGAATCCTGAAGATTTTCTGAATTTCTTGAAAATTATTTTTTCTCTGGAGGGACAAACTGGATATGGGTGATTTGTATAAAAGCCCCAAATTCAACTAAAGCTTTAGGTTCTTAGAGATTGCAGTATGGGAATGAGAGACTAAATGTACAGATTAACAAATTTTAATGGATTCGGGTTTAATTCCCTTCACTGTTTTTATCATTTCATCAAGAATCTGAAGCAATATTGTCTGACATTAGCAATTAAATAAGAAAAAATAAACTAAGAGATAAAGATCAAATGTTAGGCTGAAAATTGTTTGCAATAGGTATGTGAGTAATACTTTTGGGGACAAATAGGAAGCCAGATTCAGTCACAAATGACTCATAAGCAGATAAACGGGATAAACCCCCAACTAGTATTATTTTAACTTACACCACATTTCTTATGTCATTTTTTACCTTCTCAAAGGTTTGGGTAACTTGAGAAACTTGCTTTTGAATTTAATTGAAACATGTACTAAAGACAGCTAGCTCTCCAGGGAAATCTGGCCCTGATACAGCATTCCATGTTTTAAAGAAAATATCACTCTTTGGTGTAACTATAACTCAAGGCAAAACCAATTGCCCAAATATTTTAAGCATGTTAGCCTTGTCTGCTCCATCACAGATAACAGCACAGAGTGTCATTGAGAAGAGTATCTCCCAGAACAAAAAGCTCTTGAAGACAACTTAAGATTCATCTTTGAATTTTTTTTAACACCCCCCCCCCAATTTGGAGACTGGTTATATGAAGTCTGGTATTGAGTAAGGGAAGCTTCTTGACTGAGTTAAGAGCTTGAGAAAATGAAAGGCATTAACTGTTTTCTTATTCTCTACAGACAATGAGAACAGTCTTGAACAGCAATAGCAAAGTCACTGCTCTGCAATCGAACTTGTGTGCTGTCATCAGTGAGGGTTTTCTGGATGTGCCTGGAAACCTCTTTCAAACAAAGTTTAGGAATCCAGAGGAGCTGCAGAACAACACTGAACTCAAATGTAATGTGTTTTGGGTTTGTTTGCTATATTTTGTCTATCCACTTAAGTCCTTGCTTGCCATTGTTAAAGCTCCAGCATTTCCTCTTGTTTATTCATGGCATCTGCCCTGATGGGAATTACAGTCTTGTTGTAACCCAAAGTACTGGAAAAGAGCCAGTAAAAATGGGAATGCAGCAGGTAATATTACCCTTCCAACTTTAAAGGTTAAGAATGAAAGGCTTTCCATTCTGACTCTGCTAAAGCTTCCTGTGGCAGCAGGAGTGGGATTTCTGTTACTAAATGATGTATCTTCTAGAAGACATTTGACAAACAGGGACACTATTTTTTTACCTTTTTCTTTGAGGGGGGAAAAAAAAAAGTTTCCAAGAGTTGCATTTTGTATTTACCTCTCTTATTGATCTAGGTACACCAAATCATTTCTTGTGGCCAGCTTTTAAAATGTAGTATGCTGAACTGGATGAGTACTCTCAGCCTTTCCGCTTTCACGTACTGGGATTGATGTGCTGTTGTACACAATAAAATATGCAGTTTGTATGCAGCCATGACATAATGCATGTGCCAGCTTAATGAAAAGGGATGAGAATGTAACAGCAAGTTAATTTTTCAATTAATGAGCTGCCATTGAAATTTTAGCAAGAGACAGGCATGTTGGACTAGCTGTGCATAGAACTGATGGAGGGAAACCTCAGCTCTTTGTTCCTGGCCCACCACCAACTCCTTCGCTGACAAGGGATGTACCACAGTCTTTCTGTGGGAATAATAATTTAGCCTCTCCACAGAACCATCAGGAGAACCACTTAAATAATATTTATACACATCTTGGAATGAAAGGCAGTGAAGGGGAAAAGGACCTGGGGGTCCTAGTTGATGGGAGGCTGACCATGAGTCAGCAATGTGCTCTTGTAGACAAGAGGGCCAATGCCATTCTGGGGTGTATTAGAAGGCAGGTGGCTAGTAGGTCGAGAGAGGTTCTCCTGCCCCTCTACTCTGCCCTGGTAAGGCTGCATCTGGAGTATTGCGTCCAGTTCTGGGCCTCCCAGTTCAAGAGGGACATAGAACTGCTTGAGAGAGTCCAGCGCAGGGCCGCAAAGATGATTAAGGGAGTGGAACAGCTCTCTTATGAGGAAATGCTGAGGAAGCTGGGGCTTTTTAGCCTGGAGAAAAGAAGACTGAGGGGTGATTTGATCAATGTTTATAAATACATAAAGGGTGAGTGCCGGGAGGATGGAGCCAGGCTCTTCTCGGTGATGCCTGATGATAGGACAAGGGGTAACGGGTGGAAGCTGAGGCATAGGAAGTTTCACACAAACATAAGGAGAAATTTTTTCACAGTGAGGGTGACAGAACTGGACCAGGCTGCCCAG
This sequence comes from Ceryle rudis, assembly GCA_033439905.1. Taxonomy (NCBI): domain Eukaryota; kingdom Metazoa; phylum Chordata; class Aves; order Coraciiformes; family Cerylidae; genus Ceryle; species Ceryle rudis. Next base: position 10,352 of record JAAGNO010006674.1, on the reverse strand, counting down.
GGGGGTTGTGGAGTCTCCCTCTCTGGAGATGAATTTCAAGACCCGCCTGGACGCGTTCCTGTGTGACCAAGTGTAGGTGATCCTGCTCTGGCAGGGGGTTGGACTAGCTGATCTTTCAAGGTCCCTTCCAGCCCTTGACATTCTATGACTCTATGATCTTAAAATCAAACCCACTGTGTGGAACACTCTTGTTACGTGTGCTCATTGTGTGGGTGATGACCTTACTCTTTCCACGGTGGAGTTATTGCATTCTCTGGTTTCATTGCTTTTCCAAACTGTTTTTTATAATAAGGAAAGTTTTTCAGACCCTATCCATAGGCCTCCTTGAAGGAAGATGTCTCAGTTAGAAGGGTATAAATTCAGAGAGGTGCCCTAGTGATGGACCTTCTGGTACTGGGTGGTAGCTTCCAATTTTTTGGGGGAACAGCTGCACTGATATGTGGCAATATTGTCTGTATTTCTGTTGGTCTACATAATATTCTGCATTTTCTGTTATTTTTCAAAACTTCTCTCCCCCTCAATAGATAAACCAAGTTTGGGGGTTTTGTGGTGTTTTGTTTGTTGGGGTTTTTTTGTTTTGTTTTGTTTTTTTTTCTCAACCACATAAAATCTGAGATAAATAAGTTGGTATTGCATATAACCAAATTCCACCTTTCATACTGGAATTGTTTATTGTTGCCACCTTTGCCGTGATGTCTAGGACAGTGCAGATATGGTGGAAATGGACATAACCATGAATTCTGACTGATTTCAAAGTAGGATATTACACCTTACTAAAGGAATGGTATAATTATATTAATCAAAATGCTATGAACAGATGTCAATATATTTTAAGGTAAAGAAAAAAGAAAAGGAGAAAAAAAACCCAAACTGAATACCAGAGAAAAAACCCAAAAAGCAAGTCAAGAACTTCAAGTAATGATTTCTCTTCTGTATTTCATAGGTTTGAATGACATACTGCCTTTGCTGGTACCTTTCACAGACATTCGGGTTCTTTTGAACTGTGTATCTTCAAATCTTCAGGCTCTTGTTATTCAGGTAAAAAATTAATTTAATAATTTCAGAGAAGGAAGAGTGATCACGTCATTTATCCTGCTACATGTTGTCTGTCACTAGCCTGCAGGAGCTACATTGCACACTAGCAACTTGACCAGACTGCAGATTTGCATAAATACAATTTATGCACACTGCAGAAAAATGGGGAATTAACTGGCATACAAAAAATCCATCTGTGCAAACAACTACAAGCATATTTCTGTGCATATATCCACCTGGGTGGTTTCAGTGTCTGCTCTCATTTCATAGGCACATATTTTAACAGTTTCTAATAAACCAAAATTCAGAAGAAAAATGGTAGTAAGAATGAAGAGAACACTTCATGATTCCTGAAATTGTTGATTCAAGAAACTGTTGACTCTTAGCAGGTAGTAAGAGAGGGATAATTTCTAGTACAATGCTTCTAGCTCTCGTGAAAGGTTCAAGTGTGACTGTGTATGCACCTTTCCACAGGTCACCAATGCTACCACCCCTGTTCCATCACTGATTTGGTGTTGGTGGTAGCTTGATGGTATTGCTGCATCTGGTTGGTTGCCAGACTAATTAAGTTGGGTCTGGGTGGTGGTTAAAGCTTGTTTTTCCCTTTCTGAATAAGCAGGGTAAACTGTATTTCTTTACCTTATTTTTGTTTTGTTTTGTTAAATTAAGAATTGTATTTTGCAGTTCTGTGGTGCCTTCATTGCACAGACCCCCCCAGATAACTCATGGAATGGTATGGAGAAGATAGAGCAGGACTTTTTCCTGGGGGTTCACAGTTATAGGGCATAAGGCAATAGACACAAGTTGCAGCAAAGAAAATTTCCAATAGATTAAGGTTAAAAAAAAAAAAAAAAAGAGAAGAGAGAGAGAAATTCAGCAGAGGAAGAGGTTGCCCAGAAAGACTGTGGAAGTTCCATCACGGAGGTATTCAGAACTTGGCTGGACAAGGCTTGAACTAAGCTGGCTACGCTTTGGACAAGAGGTTGGATTAGATGATGTCCAAAGTTCCCTTTCAACAAGAGTTATTTTAGGATTCTAATAAAAAACCCTGTTTGGTCCACCTTTGTATGGAGTTTCTACAGGGAAATAGTCTGCAACTATTCTATAGTCTGTAAGGAATTCTTTTAACTATCTTTACCATTAAACAATTTTTTTCTCTATCTGCAGCCAAGCAGGAGTAAAGAGGAGTTTAGGAAAGTGGCATCAGATTTCCAGCTGAGATGGAACTTCCTACTGACATCAATAAGCAAGACTATGACCCTGAAATACTTACAGAGTTTTGGTGAGTAGGTTCTTTGTGACTCTCATCTGATACGTCCCTCTGTGTACTGAGATGTCAGAGGAACCAGATCATTTTAACTGACATAAATTTATGTTACAGTCAATAGGGGCATCATTTCCTCCCGTTCCCTTCCTTGCAAAAAGCAGCACCATTTGCCTGGTGAAGTAGCAAGGTCAGGGAAATGAAGCAGTTAGCTTTCAAACAGATTTGTTTTCTGATTCAAACTCCAGGATGAGCAGAAGGGAGGAAAGTAGGAGCAGGTAGCTGGAGAAGGTGGGAAGGAGAGGATCCTCTGCAGAAGCCATCATTTGTCTGTGGAAATACAAGGAAGAGCAGCCTGGGGTGTGAGCTTCTGCTCTCCCTCCCTACCAGAGCTGCAGACCCCAGCAGGAAGGTGTGGTGGAGGTCTGGAGCCACTAATCTCCCAAACCATAAAAGCTCCAGGTCTCTCAAGTGATAGCTCCCAGTCCTTCAGGTTCTTCTGTGTGATACAGCCAGAGCAGACTCGCTGCAATAACTACTTGCCAAAAAGGCAGTTAGCTCCTCTGACAACAGCTATATGCTCCTTTCCCTTACACTGACATGCTTGCCTAGCCAGCAGCAGGCTTGTTCGAGATGTTTAGCCTGACTGAAAGCTATTTGCTCCTTTAGCTGGGTTAGTTTTCTCTCAGTTTTAGGGCTCTGAGCTGTCAAGCTTCAGATCCATCCCACACCAGTGCAAGACAGGAGAAGCAAAGGGGCTGTGCAGTCACATTCACGAGAAGTGGCTTGAAGTGGTTACAACCACATCTTGAATCAATTCCATTTCTATATTGCATCAACCCTACCTGCTTTCTCTTTATTTGTAAAACCTTTCAGAGGCACGCTCTCTCTTATTCATGCTGCAGAAAGGCACCACCTCCTGTGAGTAGCAGCTGATCCCAAACTGTACGAACCACTTTTTAGATTTTTCAAAGGAGAACCTTCAGATTTTTTTCCTCTTCTGTTGGATTGGGCTACACAAAAATAGCCAAAGAAAACTTCATATTTTTTCTTTGAAATTCCCCTTCAAAACAGTACCTTCATGTGTTGCCTACAAAGACATAACAAAGGGGTATGTTAAGGTTATTGCCTTTTGTATTTTTCAGTATTCATCCCAGCTAACATCAGTGTATGCACCCATTTTCTGCATCTAGCTGCTACCTTTTGCCCTATATTTAGATTACAGACTCTCTGGAGAGGGATCACAGTTTTGTTCTCTGCCCATAGAGAACATAGCACAATAGAGTCCCTTGTCCATCAGCTGCTGCATTACAGTAGTAATAAAATAATGATTCTTTTCCCTCCCTCCAGAGTAGTTCTGCATAAAACTCCTCAATTTTACATGCAGTATTTTTGGCAATGAGGAATTTAGGAATAAATTCCACAAGCTGCACTGGAAGCATAATGTTTATTGACATTCCCCGTAATGATGAAATCCTCCTCCCTCTTTCTACCCTAAGGAGTGTAATGAACTGCCTCCCTGGTCTGCAGTTGTCAGTGGTTGGGGACACAGCTGATGGAGAGCAGCCCTTACTCTGCTGAGCCTTCCTTAAACTAGTTACAAGTGGTATTTTCATCCCACTTATGACCATCGTCCTTCAGTAGCACTAAGGTTGAATTTATTCTCATATCGGAGAGTGTTCAAAAATGTCTTTTTCTCTGTGATGCCTCAATTTACTTGATCATTTTTATAATCTTTCTTAATACCCCTGTTTCCTTAAGATGTTGGGCTATATGACCTAACATCTTAAAGGTTGTTTAAAAAAAAAAAAAGCCCCTCCTTTCCCATGTTTCTGTTTTGGTAGGATTTTGAGTTTTGGTGGACAAGGCTGAAGCCATTATGTCAACAAGCCATCAGGTGTAAAAGTTCTGTACTCAGGGTCATTGCTTTTCAGAAATTTCTTAAATCTCGCATGAATGGTGGGCAGCCTGCAAGTCAAAATATGCAGCATCCACACTGAGGAAACACCAATACTTAGGCAAAATAAACCACATACCAGTAACCAGTCCCACACTTACTTCTATCTGGGGCTCTTACTTTGAAGCCTTGTACATCTGGCACACTTAATATACTGGCATAATCACACCTCGGAATTTAGCATTGACTTTTACCCTTTCCCAGTCCAGCCTTCATCTGGGTGACGCCCAAGTGTGGTTGGTAGAACTGTGCAGTCACCCCCTGCTGTAAGGCAGATAAGGGGAAAATGTGCTACAGCAGTCAGGGTTAATGGGACCTCTACAGCTCTTTCAGCTCCATCTTCTCTCCAGTAAACGTGCGTTTACATATCTCCATCACAGAGCCTCACGTCAGCCTAGTACATCTCCATTTCTTTTACCAATCTCCTTTCCAAGGCATTCAGGGATGTATTGCTGAGCCATGCTGGCTGGACAGTGATCTGTGCATTCCTCTTTGGAAAGCAAGCTGCGTCAACCTTCTCCCTCTTCAAAATTGCGTCCCTCTTGTATTATCCCAAGGGACAACTGGAGCGGTAGCGCTTGTTTCATGCTTACTCTTATTGAATTTCTGGAAAACACCTGTAAGATTGTTGGAAACACTCATGAACTACTAGTGTCAGGTCCATGTAGTTTGAACTCCAAGTATAAAGGTCTTTTTCCACGACTCAGAAATAAACAAGTCCTTCCACTTACTTTCATATCATTTAAAGATATGCAAACGGACAAAGAGCAGAAGCAGCAGCTTCTCAGACACGTGTGACATCAAAAGAGGAAGTATTTTTCATTTCTAAAGCTCTGTAAACCTTGGTCATTCATATAAATTCTATTATCTTCTTGTTGATGTCCACGTAAATAAGTTTGTGTGATGCAGAGGTTATAGAATCATAGAATCATTAGGGTTGGAAAGGACCTCTAGGATCATCGAGTCCAGCCTTCATCCCAACATCTCTCTATCCATTAGACCAGAGCCTCGACTGCTACATCCATTCGGTTTTTAAATGCCTCCAGGGAAGGTGACTCCACCACCTCCCTGGGCAGCCTGTTCCAGTGCCCAGCCACTCTCCCAGTGAAGAATTTCTTCCTACTTATCTAATCTAAACCTCCCCTGATGCAACTTGCAGCCGTTTCCACTCCTTTTATCATTAGCAATTTGGGAGAAGAGATCAACACCAGCCTCGCTACAACCTCCTTTCAGGGAGCTGGAGAGAGCAGTAAGGTCTCCTCTCAGTCTCCTCTTCTCTAGACTAAATAACCCCAGTTCCCTCAGCCGCTCCTCATAAGGCAATTGCTTGATGAATTCTTATGCAGATTTATGGCATGGAAGAAGACCTACTTTTCACTGTAAGGGCTTTCAACCAAAGTAAGACTCAAAAGTCAGTGTCCTCAGTGAGTCTCTCTTGGCTCTTAGCAGTTATTCCCCAAGCTGCAAGGTAGATCACTTAATGTCAGAGATGAAAGACATACAGACATCTGTAGGAGGGTTTGCTAGGGAAGAGGTGGAATGGTTTATCTGTCTGAGGGGAGAATGAGGATGATATGTGGTTGTTGATAAGCCTTGTAGTAGCAGCGAATGTGAGGGAAGAACCTGAACAAGAAAGCAAATAAACACAAGTACACTTTCTTCTCTAGCGTATATCAGGGGAGAAGGCTTTTTGTGCCTATTTTGCTGTGATATTTGGAAGTTTGTAATTTTTTTTTAAATAGTATTTGATGAGTGCTAGTCTGCTCCTTTGTCTGGCCCATTACCATAACAAAGCCCTTCAAAAATGAAAACTGCGTGAAATTAAACAAATTAAGAGGCTGTTAACATTGTTTTTGTTTGTCTTTAAACCTAGGATCCTGGCATTTGTTTAATTTGCTACTCGTGGATTTTGTGGCTCACATTTTCCTGTCCTATATAGAAGAGGAGGGAGATGAAAGTTTCGAGGTCCCAAAGCAAGATGAGTCCCCCATTCCGTGCATTTACGAGCCCAGACATCTCTGGGGCTATTTTGTAGAGGAGCCACCTCAAGCCAGTACTCCATAGACAGCTCTCATAATTTTGATGCAGAGCCAGAGCAATTCTGTATTAAACAACGTTTCTCCAGAGTTCTGAGTTGTTTGGTGAACACAGCCAACAAGGTGAAATAAACATTAACTTTGAAGAAAATTAAAAGAAAAGAAAAAAAAAATTATATATTGAGTAAAACAGGAGAGATTGGCGGGGGGGGGAGGTGTTGTCTGAGGGGTTTTGTGTGTAAAGTAGAACTAATGACATCTAGGTTTGAATGGAGCTGTGTCTGATGTCACCTAAACCTCAGGCCACAAAGTATTGTCCACATTTTGCCCCCCTCCACAGTCCTACCAAGGCATCATAATCTCCACACCACCCACCTCCCCATCCCTGCACATCCCTGATGCCTTCCTTAGGTTTCCAACAGACTTTCACTACTACTTCAGATTCTCCGAGTATTGCCTAAGTATGAGCAAGGTCTAAAGGCTGTCAAGCTGTTCTGGTGGATTGGAGCTGCTGGTGGGCTAGCCGACAAGCAGGACTAGCCTAGAGAGAGTGCAGGAATCACCAAGAGGTTCTTTTCTCCACCTACACCTTAGTTTTATCAAAAAATGCAGAAGTATTAAATCCTTGAGACCTTTCTGCTCCATCAGACTTTCTTGAAGCCAATCAGCTGCTTCAAACTTCCTAACATAAGGGGATGATCTACAGGTAGAAAACAAAATAGATTCTAAGTCTTCCCAGGATACAAGGCTAAATATAAGGATGTATGGGAACATGGATCAAGCCTCTGTGCTTAATACAAGTGGTGAATTAGACACTCAGCTGTCTCCAGATTTCTCTTCCATGCAGTAACAGCACTTGTCTTAAAGATCATAGAATCATGGACTAGTTTCAGCTGGAAGAGACCTTCAGGATCATCAAGTCCAACCTTACTCCCAGCCCTATCAAAACCACTGAACCGTGTCCCTAAGCACAACATCTCCCTGGCTCTTAAACGCTTCCAAAGACAGTGACCCCACCACCTCCCTGGGCAGGCTGTTCCAGTGCCTGACAACCCTTTCAGTAAAGAAATGCTTCCTAATATCC
>JAAGNO010006673.1:99494-113958 GCA_033439905.1 Ceryle rudis | reverse complement strand
TATATGTAGTGATGAAAATATAGATAATGCCTAGCGACCCCCCCCCCCCCCCCCTTCAGTATGGGGGTATCTAATTTAATAAAGGATTCAATCAGCTGGAATGTGCACATTGGAAAGTGACAGAGACAGCAGAGGCTTCCAGGGGAGGACAGGCATATGAGCTGCCTGTAGGAGAGAGAAAGAATGAGGCAACTGTAAAATAAAAGATATCTAATGCAGCTAACATGTAAATACCAAAGAGTCTGCTCTCTTTATTCGTCATGCTAGAATGCAATCATGTTTCAGACATTGATACTTTTTTACTTTGACTGAGATTTAATGCTTTATGACAGGTGACAGGTTTGATGGCATCTGCTTTTCTCAGATAAAAAAAATATATATATATATTCACCTGCCTCTTCTTTCACTTGTGGCCTGCAAAGGGTTAAGGACTGTTGAATGCAGACTTATATGGTGCTGTATTGATATTATGTACTTTGTAATAGAAAACAGAACCATCCAGGTCAAATATCAATAACATTCTATAAGCCTTTCTAGGAAAATATAATTAAAACCATTCAAAGCTGTTTCCCATAACTAAATTTACTGTGTCTTACTGACTTTAGTCCCACATCTACAATGTGTTATTATTATTGACTTTTAGAGCTCTGCCGATTTTGAAAACAAAGAAAACACAAAATCAGGTGGTGGTATGCATTTTACTAGAAATCTTGCCCTCCTTTTCTCCCCGAAGCTGGGATCGTATTGAAATGTTAGAACAACAAAATGGTGTGCTAGCCCTTCAGCTGGTTTAAATTGTCCCACTAAAATCAGCTAAACCAGTGGACCATCAACTGAGAACCTGTCCTAGGTTAAGTTAAGCAACTTACTCCTTTGCACCCAAGGCTACGAGTTACAGCACTACTTCTGGTTTTATTATCAAGCTATATTGACTTATTTTCATATTGAATATTGTGAGTACGATTTAAGTTGGAAGTTTATTAAATTGTTTAAATATTTCAGACAGAATGAGTTTCCTTTTCTAATTCTGTCCCTCCCTCTCCTCAAAGCAAATATTTTGTCGTATCATCCACATTTAATTAAGGAGTATGTTCCTCCAAGCATATAAGTTTCTTGATAAATATATTTTTTTATATTTGGTAAGTCCTTAAAACCTTTTTGCTAGCACAGCCTCTTAAAAAAAGTGTATCATAGACTTGAAAATTGAACATTTATATAAAATAACTGATTCTATACCATATTCATTAAATATATTTATTCTGAAGACTTGTACAAAATATTAAGTATGTCTGTATTTTTCACATAAATCTGCTAGGGGAATAATTTTTAGTTACAGATATTAATAATTCAGAACTGTTTCTGCAAATGTTACAAGAGCCTAAGAAAATTCTTTTCTAAGAATAGTTTTATTATTATTGTTGGCTGTGGGTATCTTAGCACTTCATGATTATCACACGATATGTGGTCAATAGTTAAGATTTTTGAAGAAGTCAGATGTATGCAGTTGTCTAAAATTTATAGATGGATATACACACCTGCCCACATATGTGTATATAAAGAAGAAATGGGTGTAGAACCTTACAAGGAGTTTAAATGTTTTATTTCCATAAAATTCCATGTGCTCATGTAACATTGGTCTGATTTTCCTAATTCAAAATTTTCCCAGAATTTGGTAGGGATTGCATTGTAGAAGAGAGGAAAGAATACGGACAGTTTCCTTTCTACTTGAATCGCACTATATTGGATATGTTTGTAGCTCAAATAGAACACTTAGATTTAATATTAACTTCCTCTAAAAACATGCAGACATGGCTATTTATTGGTTGTGACAGCCTAGAATATTTTATAGTCCACTAATGTTTTACATGCTTTTTTTTATGTAGTAGGGGCTTAATTGCTACAATAAGGAGCACCCTTCATGTCCCAAGGCAGATAGTGGCAGCACTTAGAAAACTCTGATGGTCAGTGGTAAAGGTACTCTGAAGGAGATAAGGTAGAAGAAAATAACTCTGAAAGTAGTGAGAGCTGAACAGGAATATTGTGTATGGAACAACAAAAATTAAAATAATTTTTTCCTTTGGCAAGTACCTTTTTATCTTTTTATAACTTAAAAGATACATGTGAAGTTGGTAGACAGAAAGGCTTCTCTATGAAGCATAATTATATGTATAGTGCTGTCAAAATTGCTATAATTCTGTGGCTGAGTTAAAAAAATTACATCCTAAAGATGATATGAGGTACTGTCCTTGTTGCTATTTGATCTGAATACTCAGCTAGGAATTAATTTGGGTGAATAGTATCTTAATTTATTTTTCAAGTCATTTTAAGTCACCTGCAATTTGTAGGCATGTCTGAGCCATATTTTTTCTATTTAACTTTTTTGGGAAAAAAAAATCAAAAAAAAAAAATTTGAAATGCACAATATATTACACTCAATTATTTTTTTTAATATTGTAATAACTGTATGTTTTGATGTCTATATTTTCTGCTAACAGTATTAGAAGCTGTGTTAGTAGGTAAAAGGTAACAAGAATAACTAAAGATCTGTAGGGCTCTCATTTCATGTCTAGCTTAAAAATTACTATACAGTCTGGGTTTGGTTTGATGTATGTCTTCTCTCCATATAAAGGTGGTGGTAGAATATTTGCTAAGATGAATGTATAGGGGACCCTGATGAACTGTCCTCTTCTCTTACCTTTAAACAAAACTGCTGAAAATCACTCAAGAGCAAGCACACTGACTGGACAGTAGCTATAGATTTTCACTCACATAATTCCCCCTTTTTCAAATCTGATAGTGCTATGCTGCACCATTTCAAGAAGGAATATTGATTGCAAGCATTATAGTATCATTAGACGTTCTTCATTAGAACTTCACTGTTTTAGCATACAGATGGCAGTAGGAAGATTAAATCAAGCAGATGAATATAACTAAAAGATGACAGGAAAAACAATCTGATCCTGACCTGCCTTGCTTGTTTTCACTGCAGCTTTCTCCGACTACCCATTTTTTCACATATCCCATGAATACTTGGAAAAAACCAACATTGTTAAATCAAATTTTTACACACATCTATAAATTTTGTAGAGTCAATTACTTGCCTGGGCCTGCCACTTTTATATTTTTATCTCCATTTTTACTTGCTATGTGAGAAGCATCCCTGAAATGTGCAGAGAAATTGCAATTGCAGTAACATATGCAGTAGCATATTTTTTCCAGCTGCAAATTAATTATTCCCTTTATCTTCAGGATTACTGTGGAACATTATGATTTTATGTTTATTATCAGGCCTCTTGAGGTAGATAGAATATTGTGTAATACTTTTATGAGTTCAGAGACCGGACTTTACTGTACAAGAGTGGTTAACACATATGGATACACCCCCAAAGTTTCCAGTAACAATTACATTCCAAGAAAGGTGCTAAATATACTGCTACCAAGAATCTTCTGGTTTTTTCCTCCCTCAATCTTTGATGTCATTTGAGAGTGCCAAGAATTTCCACTTCACCTACTTAAAACATTTAAACATCAATGTAAAAATTTGCTTTAGATTTTTATGCTACCCAGGAAGCTTGATTCTGTGGCTATCTCCTGGAAAAAAATCCCACTGTATTAAATGCGAGTCTTCCCTGCATCAAGACTGCAGGACTTGGGCTGCAGTTACAGTCAGCCCTTTGTGGTGGTGAAATTATTCTGAGCCCACGCGAGGCTGCTGGTGATATTATTCTAGCTGAAAACTTTGCCACAAAGGCAAAAGTCCTTGAAAATAAAGTTTGCAAGATCACTTGTTTACATTTTATAATTCAGAGATGTAAACTGGTTGGTAGTGTTATGGACAGCGTTTGTTTTAATTTAGGGATGTGTTAACCTTTTAAGTTTGGTGGTTTTTGGGGAAACAAGTTCTTAATGTAATTTTCTTTTTATATGTCCAAAGCAAAAGCTGTAAATAGATTTGAAATTATGACTTCTTAAGGCCAGCCTTGTATTTGCTACACAGTTTCTGCTCATGATTACTTTGCAAAGTGAGAGCAGATGATAATTGGGGTAGTTTGCAGGCAATAACAACCTGCATTTTCTCACAGGAACCTTAGTTACAGTGTGACATAATGAAGGTAAAAGCAAATTGAATTAGAAAAACAGCAAACATTGTGTTTTATAACCCAAAATAAAATTCTTCAGCAGCAACTAGTCCTGTAATGTAATCCAATCTGTTTTAATACTGAGATTTTTCCAAGAAAGCAGGAAACAGTAAAGGGTAAGGCTTTCAAACCTCTGCTGTTTCGTTTACAGATCCCTTGTGTTAATTTAATGCTTCTAGGGAACTGGGGCTCTTTCTTTTTTCTCAGAATCCCTTCTCTAGGAAATCCTGAGTGCTGTGGCGCTTGAGCAGTCATGGTTTACAACAGATAAGCCAAAGGATCTGGCTTCAAATTCCACACTTCTCTGAGAAAACAAAACATGCCAATGCGTGCTTCTCTTTAAAGCAGATGATTTCTTGCTAACAGGCTACAGAAAATTTACCTTAGAAGGAGCTTAGCAGACAGCCTTCATGGCCTTGACTCTCCTCCCCTTCTCCTGTCCTTCCAGTGCATGCATTAGCATCTAGCAGTTCTGTGCAGTCAGGTTTTTTAAGCATAAAAGATAAATATTTACAGCTATTACTTTTGGAGCATTACCCTGAAAGTTTTACTGGCACAAAATTCAGGCTCCTGCCGGTGTGGCCATGCCAGCTGCAACCTCGGCAGATGCAACGCCTGCCCCTTCCCAAACCCTGTCAGGGTGTTCTCCTTGTGCTTGAGCACCCCCTCCCTCCCTTCCCCCAGACGAGAGATACCCACCTGGGCAACTCGATTTTGTGGCTAAAACTGATTTTGTCTGGAAAAAAAAAGGAACGAGTTGCTTGCAAAGACCCAGCCTGGCTGATGTCAGCTGTGTACTTGTTAGCAGCCCTGCTGTCTAAGCTTTAGGAGATGCCTGGGCAATGCGTGTTTTGGCCTCTCGCTGTTTCCTTTCCTCATTCTTCTGGTTCAAAAAAAGGGTTCACTGTGTTTTTTCCGAAGTTGCAACATCCTTGGTTTCTGGGGTTTTGTTGGCAGCGAGGGTTTGGGGCATAAGTTGTGGTATTTGGGCAGAGGAGGCCGTGAGGTGCTTTATGGGGGGGTGTCAGTGATTTGCCTGCTGCTGGTTCCAGAGCAGCCCCCGCTGCCTGGCCCACATGTGCTGGGGAAGAGCCAGTGAGCGGGAGGCAACATCTGGAAGGGGACTGTCACTGGGGATATGGCTGGGGACTCGCTCCTGGTCCTTGGAGAAGAAGGGGAGAACAAGAGGCATGAAGAAGTAATAAGGGAGGCACAGCAAGAAGGAACAGCTGCCTGACGCCAGCTGCCTGTGCTGCCTGTCCTCCCACAGACTGAGTGTGGCACACGGGAAAAACATGGGAAATTGAGGCTAGGAAAGGGGAGAGGTTTATGTCTGGTTTGTGTTTTGGTTTTTTTTTAATTTTCCCTTAACATCTGATTCAGTAATTAAACCTTTGTGTTAAGTGGTAATAACATGAATTAGATAAAATTCCCAAAGTTTCGACTGTTTTGCCCACAAGATGAAGGCAGAAGCAAAAATTAACAGCATGCTTTATAACCAGAAGACTCTTCCATCTTTGGCTGTAGTATCCCTGGCATGGGAGGAGATTTTCAGGAACTTTGTTCTTGTTGTGGCACAGAACATCCTGATACACGTACTTTTCCTCTGTTCATTGATTTTTTTTCATGACTGGGTAAAGATTTCACTACTATCAAAGGCTGAGCTGTATCCTCTCAGTTCCTGGGTAGGCTAAAAGAATCTCAGATTCACACAGCGGGAGAAGAGATTTGGCAGAAGGTAAGAACATTGCCCTATATCATATGCTTTTGGTCCCAGACCCACCCTTGGTGCCTTAGAACTTAGGAAAGAAAGTTTAGCACTGTTGTAGGTGTGCCATTGAGAATCCTGCTGCCAAGCCAGGGCAGGTGCAGATCCCTTGGAGTAATGCTCATGGTTTTAGGCTTATGGCTGTGAAACTGGTAATTTGTGGGGTGAGCACCAGAGTAGGATATCATGGCACTTGAGAGATTTTCCAAGATCAAGGAAATATCTTGGGAATCTTCCTTAGGGACAGTTTCTACTCCCATATAAGCAGAAAGAGACAAATTTCATTCTGCGGTAGATAAAGCACTGCTCTGATTTTCTTCCTAAATCTTCTTTCCTGGATTTTATATAGGAGGGAAATCTCTGCATCTATTTCATCAGCAGGTCCACTTTACACTTGCAATGTATATTAGATGAGTTAACGCTGAGGAGTGCTGGGAGAGAAAAAAGAACAAGGAAGTTCTGAATGTAGAGGGTATTAACATGCTGAGTACTGTGCTGCTCAGATTCATGGCAACTTCACAGCATATCACTCCACTTTCCTTTTGCAAAGGTGCTTGAATCCTGCAAAGAATTCCTGACAATGTCAAAATGTTGCCCCTACCAATTATGGAAAAAACTCGGAAAAACAAATTGACCGCTCTTTCAAATATTTGCAAAATAAACTCCCTCTCCCGTCCCTGCCATTTCCTGATTTTTCTTTTGTTTTCTCATCCTGGTGTTTAAACTGCTCAGGGTTGGCAGGGTTGTACAAAGTATCACCAGTTCCTTCTAATCTGTGTGTTAACTCTTTGACACAGCATATGGTGTGTGTATTTTTTGCATGAACAGACTTTGAGAAAACATGAACATAAAAAGAGTCTAAGGATGGCCATATGAAGCCAGACCAAGGTTCTTCTGTCTCAGCAACCTGTTTCCAATTGAAATCAGTAGCCCAGTGTCGGAAGGAAAGCTGCAAGAACAGGATGCCCAAAGCAGCAGGTACCAGCAATGCTCTTTCTGCAGGCTGGGGCTTGGAGGCTTCATGAGCTGCAGTTTGTATTTTGGTGTTGCATAGCCCCTTCATGGATTTTTCTCCCACTTAATTTGAGAATGTGTGTGTTGAAATCTGGTGCCTGGGAGTTGTGACAGATTTAACTTCTGACCCACTTTCCCGTTCAGTAGCATTTCATGCATTTCTGTTCCCCAAACATGGTTGGCTTGAAGGAGAGAGAACAGCATGCTCTCTCTGAGGATGTAGCCTGTGATGACCATGTAATAAGAACATTTATCTTCAAGCACAAAGGTAAGTTCCAGTTTTACAAAGAGATGCATGCAGGAAGACCCTTTCTCTTTGGCTTTCCTCTCCTCTTCATTCACTAGGGCTTTTCTAAGCCTAGGAGACCAAAGTGAGTCACATAGTGAAAACTGGTTTAGTCTGACAAATGCTTCTGATAAAGAATAATGGCACTTGCCTAAGGGTGTCAGTTGGATGTTATTTACATAAAGCCTCACTCAAAGACTTGAAGCATCTCCTTTTGTCAATGTGTGATGCACAACAAGTGAGCTTCATGAACAGAAGCACAGTGTCTGTCTGTCTGTCTCCCCTGTATGGAATAGTCCCCACTAAATTTACAATGAGTGGCTGCCTTCTGGCTGGTGCACCTTTCAGCATTGATTATTTTTTTTCTGTGTAGAATTAATCTGTGCCATTTGTGCAGTTGTTGAGCAGTCATGAGAAATAATACATGCTGTGATGCGGAAGTTGCTTAACATGAGCAGTCTTCCAGATCTATTGGAAGAGCTGCTCCATCTACTCTGCTTCTTCATCTCTTTGCTGAATTTCTTGGCATTCAGAAGGTAGATAATAAAACTGTGCTTTCTGCATACCAGACAGATAGAATTAGTCTTGCGTCATATTAAATAGTGCTTATTAATTCATAGCTGCTGGAATGTTTTTAATTAAGAAGAAAGTTTGTAGTAGTTTTAATTCACAGGAGGTAGAGTGGGTTTCTGTGTACACTCTAGATTGTAAGAATAATAATAGTAAGTAAGAAAATTATGAAAGGCCTCCCAAAATATGCATTAAAACAAGTCAACTTTTATGCAAATGTAGAAAATAATCCTTGTTTTCACAAAAACTTTTTCAGACATGCAGAGGAGCTTTCTGCTCACACTGAGATCCTTGGATTTTATCCCATTTCCTCGTTTCCTTTTGTTACGTTGTTGGAGACACTAAAGTTGAATAAAACTAGTGTTTTCAGAGGGACACCTTAAAATGTAATTATAGAGTAGATTCTATGAAAAGATATTCAAGGTGAAGTTAAAATGTACATCTTATTCTTACTTAAATATTAACAGTATGACTGAGTTTGACCCTTGAACTTGAAGACTAAAGGAGGGTTTGTGACTGACCGTGTGAAGTGTGGTTATAATTGTATTGCTTTTCGTTTACATATAATTAATTTACAAGCCAGAGCTTTGATCTTTCTAGTTGATACACATCTGATATGGTTGATATGTTGACTTCTGCCATGGTTCACGTCCTGGTTTGAGTTAGGGTTCCAGGTCATTGCACGATTTTACTTGTAGAAGTGCATCCCAGTCAGTTGTCAGAAGCCAGCACAGTGAGAGTAAGCTGCTGGAGCCAAATTCATCCCGTGTGATTGACTCGCTGGTCATAGTAACCTGAAAAATCCAAAATGAGAACCAGCCCCACTGTTCTCAGCAGTCACCATCTCCAGATGTGGAGGCCTTGATATATAGGGCAAGGGAAAAAAAGATCATTATTTTACTTCTACAGCTAACAAATTAAGCAACAGAATGAATGGCATCCCTAAAGTTTATGGCAGATTTGGGAACTGAACTATTAAGTCCCAGTCCACTGTCCTAACCGCAGATGGATTTTTCCTGTCATCAATTAAATTAAATCATTTGAAAGCTTTCAAAGCTGTTTTTCAGGGATAACTCAGAGCTGACAGCACTGGTCCATCTTAACCTATGAATGTTTTTAAGTCTGGTATCTATTTTACTTAAAATTTTGCAGGAATATAATTTCTGAGATTAAAGTCTCCTACTGTATGTTCTCTATAACTGTATGTTCTCTAGAAATCCTGGTAAAATAATTATTTCAATTTCTGAAAGATCACAATCCTGTATTAGCTCTAAATATTTTTTTTTCCTGTCATTCTTGCTCCTTTCCTTGTAAATCCAGGGCCTTGCTTCTGCTTTGGAGATCAGGTGGCACAGAAGTAAATGTGTTAGAAAAAGAGACATTCTTTTGCAGTACAGCTGTACGTGTCTGAAAATTAGATTCTAGTGGGCATGAGTAATAGATATCAGTTTATTTACATTGAATTTTCACTTGGAATCTGGAATTGGATTTGAGGAATTTTACCAAAATATGTAACTCCAGAATGCATGAACTTTAAGCTGTTTCAATAATTCCTCATTTTTATAGTTATCACTGTTCCTAATGAATTTCTGCAACTTATTTTAATGGCTTTCAGTGTGCTGGCTGGGATTCCAGGATACTTATTATTTATACATCGTAAAAACACCATGCTGTCTTTCAACAGAAAGGTTTTCCTTTTAACAATCCTTTTAAGTGCATTTCATGAAGTAACAAAGACAGCCATTAAAAGACAGCATTGAATAACTGATGCCAAGTTTCAGTGAAAAAAAATTTTATTTAAATTAGGAATGGAAAAGATTTCCTGAACCTAGCATTCATTCTCTTACCGTCCCAGGCTACCTCCTCCTGCTATGTCATTTGCAAAGTGATCAAAATCCCGTTAAGTTCTTTGTCTTCACTACTGTCATTAAAAAAATGTTCCAAAACCTCAGTGTGGTCAGGCTAGAAGCCTTCTTCTAACTTCAGCCTGAATTTCATTGTGGCCTGTTTATATCCACTTGTACTTGAGTTGACATTCTAATTTTGCTTGAATAGCTCTTTTATTTCCTCTGCAGTATATTTATAGAAACAAATCTTGTAGTCCTCTCAGCCTATATCTTCCGAGGCTAACCAAGCCAAGCTCCTCAGGTCCTCTTCTTGTCCAGGAGAGCTTGTCTGTTCTCTTGACACCCTCCCTTGACAGTAGCCCTGCTCTGCACCAGTTTAAGATGAGTTTCTTTCAATATGGGTAATGAAAATCTGTGCTGGATGCTCCAGGTGAGCTCTTGCTTTGTAGAGCAAGAGCACTGTCAGTGATCTTTATCTAGCAGAAGCTCATCTGATAGACTTGAGCAGTGGTTTTGTCTTCTATGATTATATCAGGGTGGCTCTCTGTGTGATTATATGGCATTTGACTTCTTTGACATTTCCAGCTGATGAGTTTCCAGTTTATAGCAGAAATTTTACTTTCAGTCCTTTTGTTCTCATTCTTGCTTTTTTGGTTGCATTTCTATAGCAATACTTCACAATCTCAGATCTTCCGATCTGACAGCTCCTCAGGCCAGGTGATTATTTAATAATCCAGTTTCTTTTAGTTTATCAAACTTGCCCCCTTGAAGTCCTGAATTTTTATTACAGGCATTTTGCTTATCTCTGTGTAGTTTAAGCAAAGGCAAATAACGGTCTCGCAACTCATGATAATTTTCTTAATCCAATTCTATTACAGGTATCTTTGCTACACCCAAAATCAACCCTAAGAATACCCACAAGACCCTCTTGTTTAATCAGTGTTTGGTAAAGAAGTATATAGGATCTCACATGCAGAAGTAACTGGGCCCCTGCTGTTACTAGATCCATTTGTTCTGCTGTCTGTATCTCATAATTTAAAATCTTGTTTTCTGCTCAGAATTGTGTCTTTTGAGTGTCAGGTAAAAATGGAAGAAATCTGCTGCAAAGGAACTGAGAGTCTACTGCAGAGTGTCTTTCTCCTAAATGGATTTTGTATTATTGATGCTATTCCTTCTTATCACATTGCCATTCATATTATTCATGTTCAGTTCTTGTCTATCATTTTCACTTCTGTTTTTGCCTTTCCTGAACAGAATTGTGGCCTAGTCCTGATTGCATTTTCTGTTATTCCTGCAACATATTGCTTCACATTTTGCACCAGCGATTTAAATTCCATTTTTTCTTTTCTGGCTAACTGTTAGTACAAAAACATTTTACTTGTTTCTCACTAGCCACATCCATTTCCTTTACTGGTTTAGGCATAATACTGTGTTTCCTCTCAATTACTGCACTCTGCAGTACTGAAGCTGTTTTCTTTCTTATTTTTCACTCACTGACATTCCTATGCCCATTGCTGTATCTTTTAAGTACAAGATTTTTCAGGAACATTTTTAAACTTAACTCCATATCCTGTATCCATTTGACACACCATTCTTATTTGTAGATCCGGTCAGATGACAGTGTTCAGCTCTTGTTAAGGCCAGTGTTCCATCGTGTGTATCTTCTTCCTCTGCCTGGTGTTTGTATGAACCCGACTCCCTTCTCTTCCATCCTTTCTGCTGTCGGTGGAGCATCCCACCTGCTGTGTTAGCTGCAGTCTCTAGTGCGCTGTCAGGATCCAGTCCCTTGATGTTCTTTTCTGGTCTCGTTACACTATTTTTCTCATGTTCCCTTTCCCTCCACTACTCACAGGTCTCATTCTCTGATTACACAGTCACTCTTACCTAGGGGATTTTTGATTTATTTTATTGTGGCAAATCTGTGCCAAGTCCCTGCCGTGGTAGTCTCCCCACCTAAAAAAGCTTCTGTCAGATACCCCATCAAGGATGCGGGGCACCTCACTTTCTATATGCAGTCACCTCTCTTGTCTTTGTAATTATTTGGGTCTGCCCCACTGCTGCCATAGTCACCACCATTGTTTTTTCATTCTTGCCCTGAACTTGTAACAACAAAATCAATGAGAAAACCCTTCCTCTTCCAAGCTCCTGAGCAGCCTGCCCTCTTTACTTCTCTCCACTGCTGGCTCTGAACCTGCTGGATCTGGTCCATGGTTACTGGTTTCTTTCTCAAGTAAATACATACCGTAATCTGTTGGTGAATTACTTAATAGAAGGACTTACGTTGAGGAGTTGCATACAGCTTAGTAAAAGTTGATGAATTTAATATTGCTTGTTACTGTATTTAAGGAACGTCTGACTACAATGCATACCAAAAAACCCATCATAGCAGCATTGCAGGAAAGCGTTTTAATGTTTGACTTTACATATCAACAAAGATACTTTAAACATGCAATTTCAAAGAATGTTTTCTTTTCCTGAAAAATGAAGATGTTTCTATAAATTAACTTGTTCTGGTTGAAGCTGTTGAAAAGTCCAAGTAATAGATGAAAGCAGCATGGTTTTTAATATGGCCGATTCTAAAAAGATAAATTCTCATTTTAAGCTTAAGCCTAAAAAAAAAAGTATAGGCAATGTTAAGAATAATTTTTTATCATTCATACAAATCTTTTACAGTAAGTAGGAAATTATTAAAGCTTGTTTGTTGGTAGAGTCACAGTCAGACCTTTAAATTTTTATTCTTTTTCAAGACAGGATTTTTTTTTTTTTACTGTGAAACAGCATAGTTTAAAGCTTTTAAAAAATTAGTAGATGATCCTCCCTCTCCATCAAAACCTATGTTAAAAGTTTATTAAAATATGGAATATTGATTAATTATTTCAGTCTGATATTGAACAAGAGATCAAAATGTCTGTTACAATTGCAGGTGTTTCCTGCAGCTGAGTATGGAATTAAGTAAATTTTAATTAAGTTACAGTTGCTATTTATTGAGCTTTTGCTGTTCCTAGTTTGTTTTTTTTTTTCTCAGTTACTGTTTTCCAGGAATTCTGGAACTAAGAAATGTTCTACTTAGAATTTGAAAACATAAAGCCTTCAATTCAGTGAGTTTGTTTTTAAGCTTTGAAAGCAGTGAAATAGAGGTTTCTAATTTGTTACTCTATGTTCTGTCTTGTAAACTTGTTTAATAAAATTTAATTGCACTTCATGGAGCAAAGCCCCACAAACAATAATTGCAGATACATTCTTGCTATATTAAACAAATAAAAATTGATCTCCACAAAAGAGTGATTTTATTAACAAAGCAAAAAAAAAAAAAAAAACCAAACCAAAAACACAAACCAAAAAAAAGGAAGAGGTAAATAACTAAATAATATTTTTGTTTGTTTGTTTAATACAGAAATTATGTAATAGCTTGTTGCTCTTCTCCTGTGCACTTGAATTAAACAAATCTGCTTTTTATTCTCACTGGCTTCTGCAAAAGTAGGAAGTTCCTTCTTTCCTATTCTTTTCCTATTAATTTATTTTTCACACTAAACATTCCAAAACTTGACCTTTCTCTCATTTTATTATTTTCTTTTTTTCCATCTGTTTCCTCAAAATATTCTATCTTTAGTAATCTTCTTTATTTTTCATATTTTTTCCACCCTTATCATTCTTTTCGCAGGGCCCACATCCAGTGATGCTCAGTATTCAGAGGAAACCACAGCAGCGTTTTCCTTAGGCTTGCAAATCCCATCCTGTTCTTAGTGAGAATGAGTAGAAGACATCCCTTCCTCCATCAGCAGCACTGGAGGCTGCAAGCAGAAATCTATTATTATTACTTAGTATTTTAAAAATTGTTTTAAATGAAAAGAAACAAAAAAAGAGAGCGAGGAGAGGGAAGAAAGCATTAGGCTAGTAAACGTGAAACACGAAGAGTCATCATATCAGCAGAATTCAAGCTTGGTTTTAGGAACTGAAATTCCCTTGCTCTGTTATCTCAGAATGTGTCTCAGCTGCTGTCTTGTTGGGTTTCAATACCCACTGTGTATATATATATATATATACACCCCCTTCTATTCTCAAGATCACAATAATCACTCCTGGGAAAAGATTAAATGAGTAGCCTATGAAGTTAAATGCAGTTTAAAGTAAATAGTTGAGTTCCCTCATACTGTAAAATGTTACAGCTCCACTAATCCTATTTGGGATTGCAACAGTTTCTGCCATTCAAGAGAAGTGAATAACGTCTTTGGTGAAAGACTCTGAGCTGAGCTTAATTGAGCTGTCAATCAAGAGTACAAGTGCTCTCCCAGTAGTCAGTCAGTGCTCAGCAACAAGTAATTCATTTGTCACAGCCCAGCTTTATTTTATGGGTAAGAATTACTGGTGTGTGCAAAAGGGGATCTTTTCCGACAGTCTGTAAAAGGAAAGCAGGTCTGAAACAGACCACAGCTGGTAGCAAAATTGTCTCTTCCACAGCTCTGCAGAGGGCTGACAGCTGCTTTTTCCATCAGACCTGGATCTCGGCAGTTTCTCCTCCATCGGGTACAGGCCACTCATTTGAGCCCATGTCTCACCTCCCTAAAGTGACCCTCAAAAAACTAAGACTTGGTGCCTCCCTGACCTAGTTTGGGTGAGAACAGAACTAATTCTGTTCAGTGATTTTACTTTTCAGCTCAGTTCTTGTAATTAACTGCACTTTCTGAAGTCAGCAGCCTGTTTTCACAGACAGTGTCTGCTGCCAGTAGTGATAACACCCCATAGTTAGAGTTACTGCCAAGGACTGGTGTGCAGACCAAGGCCACTGCTGGATCTTGTGTACCACATTGAGGGTGCAGGAGAGTGAAAGGCCGCACCTGCA
>JAAGNO010006673.1:89239-99277 GCA_033439905.1 Ceryle rudis | reverse complement strand
TCTTCCCCTTTGGGGAGGGAAGGGGGTTAACAGAGAGCGTCTGTTATAGGTCTAAGGAGCCGCCCTGACCCTAAACCATGACACTCCCAAAGCAACACCTTCGTACGCCTTGTCCTGGTGCATATCCTGGGATGCATTCCACTCTTTTCCCATTTGAGGGCCAATACTATAGCATATACTGGCTGTGTGCTGTTAGCCAAGCAAACTGTAAGCAAATTCCCTCTGTAAAATGTCTCTGTGCTTGTGCTGCTAGGAGCAGGCATTGAAATTGGATGTGGCAAATGCCTGTGCTGTCTTGGAGAGTGGTATTTCATCTGAGCAACTTATTGGTTGATAACAGAAGATAAGAAAGGAGAGTGTATGGCCTGGTAATGAAATGTGTTTCAGACGCGATGTAATCTACACAACACCTTCGAAGGGAGGGCTGTGCTGGATCCCTGAAGCTGTGCCACTCCTGAGCACCTTGCACAAGACTTGGTGCTAGTTGCCATCACCACAGCCCTGCTGGACTCAAACTTTCATCAGGAAAGGGCAGTAAATCACTATGTTTATGGTAGACCTGTGCAGACAGTGCGTCTGCTAGCACCTACAAGGTCTGTCTCAAGCTTTTCAGCCCCTTCTCTCCCTGGAGCCTTCTTTTACTTGGAAAACACCACAACTTTATCCCAGAAGACACCACAAGTTTTGTCCCATTCAGCAATGTTAACCACAGAGGTGGATAAGATAAACCATCCAAAATCTTGTAACCCAGAAATGCCCAGTGATTTTTCATGCTGCCTGTCGTCTGAATGGCTGCCACTCGCCTGAGACTGTGCCAGGAAATTCATCTGCCAATCCTTTCAGCTAGTGGGCCTGTGGGAAAGAGGGACCTTCCCTACAGGACAGAGGCTGATTCAAGGCTGTATAGTATGGCTTGTGTCATACCCCAAAATAGCATTGAGAAACTGCCTTCCTCCTCCTTTGTCTTTGCTTTGTACTTAATGTAAATTGGATTGATTTAGCAGGATGATAAACCTGGCTTCAGGGCTGTGGTGGTTTCTCCTGGACAGTGAGACAGACCTGTGTTGGATCCTGCTTTGTCAGCAGCAGAATCTTCTCCCTCTTGGTGGTACAGTGTACCCTCAACCCCACCTGGGGACCTACCTATCAAGGAGAATGGAGAAAAGATGAGAATTCCCTAGAGGGGAAGACAATGATGCAATGATATATATATATATCCATTAGCATATACACATGTTTCAGTGCCTTCCTTAGAGTGCTCTCTCTCCATTTCTCCCCACTCCCGACTCTGTGATTTTACTTTAGATACCTCAAGCTGCTCATGCTTCCACTCTGTGGTTTCCAAACCCTCAGTCCCTTCTTTTAGACCTTGTCTGGGCCTTGAGTGTGCTCAAGGTCTATGTCCTCAACCATCCCCTTTCTGGCTGCTCCAAAAAGTGTTCACTACTTTCCATCATGCACAGATGCTGTCACAGTCTGGTGGATCTGTTTGCTCTTCCTTCACTTTGCTTTCTGGAATGAGCTAACTATTCAGCTCATGAATATTTTGTACACATTTAGGGCTCTTCCCAGGCTTTAGGAAGAAACCAGAACCTGGATTATCTCAGTACTTGAAGAAATCTGCAAAAGAAAAAGCTGTTTCTTGTCCCCTGCATGAGGAATAGCCACTCTTCTCAAAAGAAGCTTCCTAGAATGTCCTTGTGAATAATAAAAAATGAACTCTCCTTTTTTCTGCTTAGCTGTAAGGCAGGCCTGGGTGGTTGAGGAAAGATGTGGTCACAATCCTACATAATCCTTCCAGCTCTTTTGAAGGATGATCTCTGTCTTTACTTTTTCTCCCTCCTGCTGTTACTGTGCCTACCACAGTGTCTCATCTGGGCTTGGCTTTGCAACTTTTCCCTCTGCATCTTCCTACTCTTACATAGCAGCTTCCTGCTTTCCCATCCAAACAGCTTTCCACACTGTATAATGATTTGCCATTCTCCTTTCTCAGCAGTGCAGCACGGTGGCTTGCCAAGCCTGGACACACCTCTGTCTGTCAGGTACTATGGAATATACTGGGTGGTGGTTGTGCTGTGGTGTGCAGAGCAAGGGGACTGCCTGGGAAGAAGTGTCTAGTACAGGTCTGGGGGGTGGTCTTCAGTTGTTTGGGGAAGGTGAAAGAGGAGGGCAGACAACACAGTGAGCAGGAGAAGCTGGAGTGCGTGGTAACTGGTGGCCAGTGCAGCATCAGTCTTTTGCAATAGGGTAGGCTGCCAGCCTACCCTCCTCTAGCTGTGGTCAGTTCTCGGTGCTTATGTCCTGCCACCCCTGCTCGGTCAGTGCTAGCTGTCCTCCCCATGTTTTTCCTTGCAAGAGCAACCTCTTCCTCATAGGACACAGTCTGCAGTTGCCTCTTCTCTCCCTTCTTTATTTCTCCTGAGGTCAGCATCTCTCCAGCTGGCTGGGGAATCATAGAATATCATAGACTCACAGAATATAGAATATCAGGTTGGAAGGCACCTCAGGGTTCATCTAGTCCCACATAGATGGGAAGGGGAAGAGGCAGGACTCCAACCTAGGGGAAGGCAGGAGAGGACATAAAGAGAGCAGAGAGGAAAAGATGTTGAACTGCTGCTGTAGCTCTCTCCTTCTCATTACTAAGAGTGGTGTGATGGTGAGCTGCTTCTGACTTGGTGGCATATGTATCTGGGACCTCATCCAGAACATCCATTTGGTGAGAACTTTGCTTGTTGGAGTGATACAAAATAGCAGAGGAGCTTGCAAAAAATGGGGACTGTCAGCTGTAGTTTTTACTTTGCTTTTTATTTCTATTATACTGATAGGCTTTTAAAGTGACTTGAACTACTTTTTTTCCTGTAGTAACTCAGAGGTTTATAAAGCCAACATTAGTAAAGAAATCCTTGAAACTCAGGTACAGTCATTGAGGTTAGAGAGAATAGAGCAGGTGGCTTGAGTATTCAGAGCATCCCCCCCGTTCCTGTTATTCTTTTCTCTCTGAGGTTTGTTTCTCTGTTTTAACAGAACCTATGTCAAGGCCAAAATACTGAATATCTCTCTTTTTCATCTCTGAACTGGAGTTTGCTTTTACCAGAATGTAAGGTGATCTGGAGGCCCCTTGGGACCCTCTGAGGCCTGGAGAAGGTGGGAAAGGATGATCAGTCATTTCTTTAGAAAATTTACTGGCATTTGAAAAGCTACACTTTTGAATTTGTGTTATAAACAGTAAAACTAACCTTGGGACTCTCTTGGGTTTTTTTATACAAAGAAGAGAAAACAAGCAAGGGAGAAACTGATTCCTCATTCCTCCCCCCTTTTTTTTTTTAATTCAAGAAAATAATAAAAAAGAGCTCTCTGAGTGTGGTTAGGGTGTATTTGTTCACCAGCCTCATAGGAAGTGGTATTTTCTGTGCAGCATAAAACCACACAACTCTCAGGTACTTCTCTCAGAGCTCAAGTAAAGCAACATGCACACCCAAAACAACCCAACAAACCCAAAACATCCAGCTCTCCAAACTGCAACCAGAGTGGGACTCCTTAGTTGCACAACTACCTATTCTGAAAATTTCTATCCCCAAATTATAATCTTATTTTCCCTCCAGAATATCTAAATTAAAGTGACAAGTTGCCAAGCTGATTTAGTAGCTAGCAGTGGTGAAATTGGTTGGTACTCTTCTGTCCTTCTCTCAGTCCTCTTGACCTTAAGGGCCAATTTTATGTTAAAGCACAATGGGGATTAGATTATTGTTTCTGATGCCCTGTTGTACTTTCACTATGGCATGTTGTTACTGAAGTTGACATAAAGAACATCTCCTTCTCTCCCCTCATCACCAAGCAGTCATCTTGTTGCAGAAGGCTACGTAGTTGGGCTGTCAGGTTGCCATGTAAGGATTGAAGATAAAAGCAGCAGCTAAGACACTGTTGTGTTACTTTCTCAGCCACTGAATTTGATAGCTAGCTATTCAAATCTCAATAGACTGTGAAACTCAGATGCAATTTTAAGCCTGGAGCTAGCTACTTTTAAGATGGAAAACTGTACTTCAAAAATAATTAGTAAAACTTTTCAAGCTGTTGGGTTTTGTTTGGTTTGGTTTTTAATTCTAGTTGAAAAGAAAAAGGATATAAAATCAGTGCAAAAATATATCCTTGAACTTTTGATCAAGCATGTTAACAATGATAATTTATGAACTCTTTAGGCATTAAAGGGAAGGCTGCTGCATTACACTGCAATATTATGGCTTTTCAAATGTGTCTAATTTTATTCATACTGTAAGCTAAATCAGAGTGAGATCTGGAGTTTGTGATTTTGTGTACTGCTTTGATATTCCAGTTGGGGTCATTTTTTTTCTCTTGTTTAACTTCTTAACTTCTGTGCTAGTTAATAATTTGTAAGTGTTCAATACTATACTAGATTTACAGGGAGCAAATCTGGCTCACTGCCTGCAGTAGTAGTGCTTTTTTGGTGTTGTGTGGGGTTTTTTGTTGGTTTGCAGTGTTTTTGGGTTATGTTGTTTTTTTTTTTGGTGTGTGTGTTGGGGTTTTTTTGGTTTTTTGGTTTTTTGGGTTTTTTTTTGGTTTTTGTTTGTTTGTTTGTTTTAATATGTTGCAACTCTGGCCACTGTTGAGTCATGCTGCATAACTAGACCGAGCAGGGATGTCTTGCTTATTTCTGTCTTTCTAAGGATATTGCTAACATTTGGCTCTAATTAAGAGTATGAAGAAATGAGGGAAAACAAGATATTTTTAACATGACCTCCAATTACTTAAGGAGAGAGTTAAACTTAACAGTATGAGTTCTTTTGTTAAAATGATGCTGGAGTGTTGGTCATTTGTAATGTGTAAGTACTTTCATGGGGAGAAAATACAAGATGCTGAAATAGGGGGTTACTAAAAGGTCACTTTCACAGGAGCAGAAGACGTAACAGGAATCGGTGCCTGGAGGTTGAAGCCAGAAAATTTCCAATTAGGTGCAGCATTCATATTTTTAATAAGAGAGGTGGCTAAACTTTGGAGGAAAGTGCTGGTTGACAAATATTTTTTAGTAAAGACTAAAAGATTTTCTGGAAAATGCACTGTAGCTAAACATAAATTTATCCTGTATTCAAACACAATTGAACCTAGTGAGAGAGCAACAATCTGAAATAAAATGGCTTGTGATGGTGCAAAAGGTTAGACAACACAGGGCCGGTTCAGGATCTCATCCACCCTGCCATTCCCTGTTTCTATTGCACTCATCTGTCATGAGATGAGGTGAAAAGTAGCACACCTCTGGGAAGGTTGTGGCTAATAGCTACTTCTACTACGACACACAGTTTTCCAGCCTGTAGACCACTGCTCCTGAGGTTTTGCCTGAGAGACCATTCTGGTGGTGGGACCTGCCCCAGGTTCCTCTGTCTGAAGACAGTCAAATGGGATCCTAGCTGTACCATTGCAAAATCACTCAAAAATCCACTCCTTGAAGTTCGGGTAATGTCACATTTGTATAATGTCTGCTGGAAGACTGGGATTAGATATGCAGAAAACACTGAAGAGGGCAGACGTGGATACAATAATTTAGAAAGGCAAGGTAGTCTACCTACAGTCAAAATTTGAAGACTGGAAAATCTGGGAGAAACTCATAGCAAGTGCTCCAGGAAAGTTTTCATCACCGGCATGGCGTAACCATACAGGAATGGAGCTGAGGAACCCCATAACTCTCCCTAAGAGACAGAAAACAGTCCTGTGATTAAGACTAAGGAAGGGAATGTAGAAGATAAGGATCCTGTCAATGCAATTTTAAGACTGGGCTTGGCAGGGAAAATAGGGACTTCAAAGGTACTGTTTAGTCTGCCCTCCCACATTATATCTCATATTCTGCCCAGCAATTCTTCTGTGAACCTCATAACTTCTGTTGAACTCAGACAGGCTTTTCTGGGAAAATAGATGCAAGGCAAGGATGGGCAAGGAGCAAAAGTACTGTAGCTCAAAGTGTCCATTTATAAAATGGATAGTATTTGTCTAGTTCACAGCAGTGTAGCTGAGTGGATAGCGTACCCTCTGATCTTCAGATGGAAGGTACAATAAATACAATGTGTTGGTTTTTTCTTGTAATCCTGGGTGTGTGTGAGGCCTTGAAGATGAGTCAGCTCTTGAATTAATACTGTGTGGAGCAATTAAGAAACCCATATAATTTAGTGAAATTATCTTTTTATGACAGCAGAAAGTACATAGAGATTCCTGTAGAGAGGTCATAGTCCTGTCACTGCTTGTGACCCTCCCATTGAAATCAGTGTGGCAGTGACAGTGTTTGACATAGTGCTGAAGCGTATAGGCCTACCTATAGAAGTTCCAACTACGAGAGAAATTGTTTATTCAAATAACCGGCTTAAAAAAAACCAAACCAAAGAGGCATTCATAGTGCATTTCAGAAAGCAGTCAGTTATAATTTCCAGGAACTTGTGTTTAAAATATAAGAACAGCTCTGATCCTTCTGCACAGGGTTGGGAAGATGATAGCATTATCAGGAAATTAGTATTGTTGTGAGAATTATTTTTTCACCGTGAAACTTTGCTTTAAGTGGTGTGGTCTTGTTGTTATTTTTATTATATACATTTTATTATGGGTTTAGGGACTAACCAAGGACCCTTATGCAGATGTAAAGTGTCATCTTCCTTTTTCAGATGGCTCCTGCTCTAAGTCAGATTTGATATAAGTTATCATAGCGCAGAATAAATAATTTGATGCTTAAAGGAAAAATTTTATTTTGTGTAGGCAGAAACATTCTTTGTTACTAAATTCAAAGAGGTACCCTTAAAATGAATAACTGCGCCAGCACTTTGAGATCACTTTCATTTTTATATTTTGGTCATGTTCTATTGAGATAAAGAGTTACCATTTTGGAGGAAGTTCCACATACATGACCTTTTATAAACCATATTGATCAAACCATCAAATTTGGTTTATATTGTATGAACCCTGCTTTTATGACCTTTACTGTCCATTTGAATTTTGATTCAATCGGTGTCACAATGACCTTACAAATATCCAAATTTCTTATGTCATACCCAGATTTCATCATTCTGTATCATATCATCTTCCCCACCTTCTTAATATATTCTAAGCTGCCCAATTAGCACATCACACATTTCATTGCCTCTTATCTAATTAGCAGGAAACAATACCTTCTTCTGAGTTCTGGAGAAATAAATTATTTGTCTTTTAGGTCAGCCAACAGCTTTTAGGTCAGCCAGTCTGCTGGGCCACTCAGAAATCCCAACCTTTATTTACACCACTGTAATACTTAGCAAACAAACCAACCAACCACCATTGCTCACAGTGCGTTATAAAGTGGCATTTCTCAGTGGAATGGTGTGCCGCGAACTCAGCACCTCTGTACTTTGAATATTGCTGAAGTTTTGTCGGCAGCATAACAAAGCAAAGTTTAGGAGAAGGAGTTGGAAGAAGTTTATCTGAAGCAAATGAGAGGTTTTCTCTCTGGGTTAGCCAGCTACTTGAAGAATGAATACTGTCTGTTAGAAGATGCTCACTTAACCTGTTAATAAAGATACCTATTTCTAGTTCTGCAAACGTTCTTAAAATGTCTTAGGGTATTCAGATGATCTGAACTTGGATCTCTGGATTGATTTGTTTCTTGTGTAACAGTGCCTAATACTGCATGATAGCCTGGTAGGAGTATTTAGCACTAGTCTGAAGTACCATGACAGCTGAGACAAAATTGTAGGACATTTCTGCTGGAGCTTAAGATAAAACTCTGACGTAGCTGATAGGAAGTTTGGTGGGTTGGTTTGTGTGTTTGTTTTATGGGAGATCCTATTTTTAAGCATTGCTCTTTGTTAGAGAGGCCTGACAGAAGCTGTGGACTGGCATGGAAAAAGAGCCCAACTAGCACAGTGTTGCTTCTCTGAAGGAGGCTTGTAGGAGATACTGATGGAGATGTATATGTCCTCAGTGTGTCCAAAGACTGCATTTGGTGTGTTTTGTAGTCTCTGGAGACTGTTTATCCTCTGAACTTGTCTAATCTGTTTTGGACCTAATTTTACTTTAGCCTCTAGAGCATCCTGTGTCTATTAGTTTGCAAATTGTAGAGTGAGGAAAAAAGCAAATTTTTTCCTTTACTGTCTTTTACTTAGAAGCAGCCTGTTAGGGTATGTGTGGTAAGCACCTGTGCTCAGGGGTGGCTTACATCTGTCTTTCTGTTCCTTTGTTTTCAGTGAGTGTTGCTGACGTACTAAATAGGTACTAAATATAAAGAAATTATTACCACGTGGGAAGTATGAGGACAAATAATCCTTTCAAGAAGATTATATATTCTCTGCACAGATGGTGGCCTTTTATTGTTCACAGACTCAGCTTCAAATAAGATAAGAGCATTTTTAATGTTCTTTTGAAACTTACTGTAGCTCATAAAGCAGTTTGAGATATTGCTGTTGCAAAACCACTCATTTTTGCATGTGATGCAGTCTCTTGTTTTGTGGTGGTATGAGGTTGGAATGGGCTCTTTTAGTGGTTAATGGGTCATGCTCAACCTGCAGGCTTGTGGCAAGTGGAGTAGCAGAGGGTCTGTGCTGGGACACACGCTGTTTAACATCAGTGACCTGGGGAAGGTGACCAAATGCACATTCACCAGGTTTACAGATGACATCAAACTGTGGAAACCAGGCAGTCACTATGCTGAAGCACACGGTTGCCATTGAAAGGGACCTCAGCAGACTGGAGAAATGAGCCAAGAGTAACCTTAGGAAATTCAGTAGGGACAAATGTGAAGTCTTGCACCTGGGAAACGAGCAATACAGGCTGAGGACCAACTGCGGGGAGCGGCTGTGCTGAAATGGAAACGTAGGGATGTGATAGACAAAAGCAAATGCGAGCCAGCACTGTCCCCTGGCAGCAAAGAGGACTGACAGCATCCTGGGCAATTTTAAGAGGAGCAGAGACAGTAGATGGAGGGAGGTGATTATTTTCCTCAGCACTCATGAGGGCATGTCAAGGGTGAGGGCTGGGCTGGCAACAAGACAAATAACAGATGGTCTTCACCAACCCCTTCCCCAAAGGGGAAGCAAAGGTGAAATAAGGGGGAGAGACTTACAGATTGGAAAACTAAAACAGCTTTAATGAAACTAGTAACAGTAAATGAAATATATACAAATATATATGACTATGATATATATGAAATTTACATATGTATTTATTAAATATATGAAATGTTTACAAACAAAATATTGAACCCAACCTCCGTGATGGCAATTATGTCACTGTCACCACTAATGCTGTGGTGCAGGCACTGGGGAAGTTTCAGACTGGACACAGAGGCAGACATTGGTTCACAGTGATAGGGTAAGAATCAACAGGCATAAGTTGAAACAAGAGAGGTTCAGACTGGATGTAGGAAGAAACTTTTTCTCCACCAGGATAGTCAAGTAGTGGTTGCCCAGAGAGTTTGTGCTGTCTCTGTCTTTGGAGGTTTTCAAGACGCACATAGATGAAGCTCTGATCTGATCTCACAGCTGGTCCTACTTTGAGGAGGATGTTGAATTGTAGATTTTCTGAGGTCCCTTCCAGTCTAAATAATTCTATGATTGTAGGATCCTTCAGTAATGCCATGATATCAACCAGGGTGCATTAGTATATGCCTGTCAGTGGCAAGCTTGATGTGTTAAGGGCATTAGCATCAGTAGTAAGTGGATTGCATAAAGATAGGATCAGTGCATAATGTGTGCTTGTTTAAAAAGGAAGGGCCAAATTGTTTTTTCTTTAAGTATGTGTAAGTGTTCCATCCTGCAGTAGGTGTGTGTCAACTTGGGAAAGACTTTTTAAATGGTACTTTTTTGTCAGGGTGTCCTCGTTTGAGTGAGAACAGAACTAATTCTGTTCAGTGATTTTACTTTTCAGCTCAGTTCTTATAATTAACTGCACTTTCTGAAGTCAGCAGCCTGTTTCCACAGACACCCCATGCACCGAGGATTGGTGTGCAGACCAAGGCCACTGCTGGATCTTGTGTACCACATTGAGGGTGCAGGAGAGTGAAAGGCCGCACCTGCA
>JAAGNO010006673.1:61361-89139 GCA_033439905.1 Ceryle rudis | reverse complement strand
GCTCCCGTCTGCTGCGGGGCCCAGTCTGGGACTCCCCCAGTGCCTGCTCCACAGCATCAGTGGTGACGGTGATGTAATTACCATCAGGGGCATTGGGTTCGATACTGGTTTTGTATATATTTGTATATATTCTATTTTTATTATTATTATTATTTTCATTTCCATTAAAGCTGTTCTAGTTTCCTTTTCTAATCGCTCAGTGTCTCTCCCTTATTCCCTTTCTCTTCCCCTTTGGGGAGGGAAGGGGGTTAACAGAGAGCGTCTGTTATAGGTCTAAGGAGCCGCCCTGACCCTAAACCGTGACATAGGGTCACTCATGTTCTGTGTGTCTGCTTGTCTTTCCAATGAGGATATGAAAGAATAAAGCAGATGTGGTCCTATTGCAGCTTTCCTTTTCTTTTTGTAGTAGTAAGATAGACTTTGAAATGTATCCAGCCAGTTATTTTTATCAGACTTCGAATTTGTCCTTTCTAGATTTGTTTGAAGAAAGATTATTGTCCTTTCTCCTTTCATCTGCTTTTTTTTTGATGTTGCAAATAAATAAAGTACTAATCAACTTCTCCCTGGTACAGTTTTGTGCATGATTCCTCAATATTATTTCAATTGTGATACAATTAAATTCCTACTGTCTTGTAATGTAGTAGTTGGAAATTCTAACCAAGATAAAGAAACTGCGAATAGCATAGAATGTGTTATTTTCTTGGGTTTTGTGCTGTGTCCCAAAAAAACTCAGTAATGTCATCTCTGATGCAGCCAGTGAGGTAAGATTAGATTTTGTAGGAGCTATGGTAAACACAAAGATTAAAATGTATTCTTATTAAGTATTGTTGCTGCTAGTGCTACATGGCCTGAAATAAAATACAGTTGTGACAATCTAGATACTCTTTGTTGTGCTGTAGCATATCTTAACATTCGTGAATGAGCTGCTGTTTGCTAGATGTTGTCTTAACAATGTGTTTCTTAAAGCTCTGGCTTTGAAGCACTTGTTCATTTTTTTAACAGCAGATATACAGAAAATGTTTCATGCTGGTTCATGTCCTCCCAGTTGACAGATGAGTTAAACTCCCACAGCAGGTTTTTCTTCTTAGCACACCAGCCCCCCAGTAGAGGATTTGATCATTGTTGTTTCCAGAATAATTTGGGGACCCTAGTTGAATATGTAGTTTCAGACATGGTATTTAGAAGACATCATATCCTATGAATGCTCGGGAACTCTGAACCATAAATATGGTACTGTATTCTCACTTTCATCAAAAATTCACAGGCAGATCCTGATGGACATTATCTCTGTGATACTTGACAAGAAAGTCAAGTAGATGTCCATTCATTGTTTCTTGGGAAATGTAGGAGCTCTCAAACTCCCAAAATGATGCTCTCAATATGGAGTATCTCTCCACTTTGAGTAGGTTAAAATAAACTTGTGAACCTGCAGAGTAGAAGGGCAATTCATGAGAAACTGATAGAGAGCTGATAAGCATCACTGGGGCTTCCTGTGATGGATCTCATTTCTATGAACTGTTTTATATTCAGTGTCACAAAATTCTGTTCTCCTGAGTGCATGTCTTGCCCTGCATTGTTGTTACTACCAGTGTTAATGACTGAATCAAAAAGTGGGCAGCTGAATTTTCAGCTCCTGGGCAGTCAGTAAGGCTAAGAGTTAAAAGACACTGCCAAAAAATTCCCCCAAGCCTTTACTGAGTAAATGGAGTTAATTTTATCTGGAAGTTACTGAGACATAAAGAGTGCAGAGTTTTAATGTCATTTCAATAAGCCGCTTTCCAGAATGAGTTTCACTGAATGTGTACTCAGAATGTCTATAGGTAAATACGTTTGTTAAAGGTCAGCAAGTACTCACATACCTTTAGAATGGAATAGAAAGAAACAAACTAGTACTAGTTATTCAGAGGAGTTAATGGAATATGTAAACCTCTGCTCTGTACTGAAAGAGACCTCATGAGAATATCTGGGTTGCTAAGAGGATTATTAAAAACGAAGAAAATGCTGCAAGCAAAATTTTCTTCACTATTTAACTCCTTGTGACTATGCATTGCAACACTCCTGAATTACACAGCAGTAATTCAAGCAATGGCACTGCAGTATTACAATGAAATTAATATTGGAATAGGTGAGGGAACCTCACTTAGGTTTTAAGACTTCAAAGGCAGGCAGTTCCTAAGTGATCCTTAGTTTCCCAGCAGGAAGTGTATTCACCTTTGTTGTGTAGGCACAGTTCTGTACAATGGGTTAGATTTTTTTTCTTGTTTTATTCTCTACCTAGTCTTCACACTGAGCTGAGAAGGAGAGTATGTAATTTAGTATGATTAAGGTTACTGCAGAGGTCATTGTTGCATAGGTGATATTAAAGTAGCTCTTTGCAGTTGATGAGCGCTTCACTTCCCATTTCAAAGCTAAAAAAACCCTCAACAACAACAACAAAAACCAACAAAACAGCCCCCCCCCCAAAAAAAAACCACAAAAACCCAACCAACAAACAAAAAAATAACAACCCCCCACACCCGCACACAAAAAAAAAGAGAAACTGCGTCATTTAGATCTCTTTGTAAGAAAGCACTGGAGCATTCTCCAGTATGAGAAGTATTTATCATATGTCCTCATGAGATTTGCTGGCATAACCAATAAAGAAAAATAAGTCAAAGCCACCAAATGCTATGATTGCAGATCCTCCTTTACTGGCGTTGTAACCATTTTTTGAAGTTTGGGAATAAACAAGTAGATATTTTTAGACTTCATTGCACAATGAAGACACTTATGCACAATAATTAAAATTTGCCTTTGTGTCATTAGTGTTCATAATCCCAGTTGCGTGCTGGCTGGCCTGTACCTCCCTTTGTGGGAGTATGGTCTGATCTGGGATTAATAATCAGTTTGTCCATGCCCTGCTCTCCAATTTGGACTCAAGCACATTGTGTTCGTATGTGCATTGCTTGACTTGTAAGGGAGTTGGCTGTCTGTGGTGGAGAACCGAAGGGAAGACATGGACAGGGCAGAACAGCTTCTAGTTTCTTGGCAAAGACTTCTAGATTTTCAGCAAACATGCAAGGCCAGTTTGATTAATGCGCAAAGTATAGAAGATGATCTCAAAGGACATAGCCCTTCAGCAGCAGAGCAGAAGATGACAAAACTGCTGTAATGTTCATATATGCTTTAATAGCTTTAATAAGTGGAACGTACTGGTGCCTGCTTGCAGTGCCAGAGCATGAACTCCTTATCTTGTAAATCTCTACTGAGCTCATGGGGCTGACTAAAAGGCTACAATATTTTCTATAAGAAAAGATGCCTAAATTCAAAACCACAGCCAAATCTCAAATTATTTACATTTTAGAACTTCAGGGGGAGTTTCAGTTATCAGAATATAAAAGATCACAATATTTCTCTTTACTTACACCTATTATACTTTTCAGTGTAAGAGCTGCCAGCTTTTAGCTGCCAAGTTATAATTCAGGTGAGGCTGAATTTGAGTGACAGACAAAATTATTCTTAAACACAGCTTGTTTGTGGATCTGTTTGGGACACATCAAGGACTTGTGTAAATGTTTCCTGTGAAGGTGGAGTATTCAGGTCAGGTACATGGTATGCTGCTGGTGTCTGGAATTTAGGAATTTCCTACACTTCAGCATTGTCTCTTTCGTGTATCAGGTTTGGAAATGCAACTGATAGCTAACTGGCTTTTCTTTTTAAGGAGTCTCAGAATGGTTCAACAAATTGACAAGTTACGAGGGCTTCCAAAGGGAAATTGCTCAGACTGGAGCTTGTCTGAGGAGAGTTTGTCATCAAGGGGAATTCTCTGCCATCTAAGATATCTTTCACCAGCAGTAGACATCCCTTACATAGAAAACACTGCCAAGCACTTATGGAAATATTTGAACTGGAAATGACTGACTAATTGATTGACTGGGCTTTTTCTACCATAGTCTTTTTTTTTTTCCTTAATCCTTTTTTTTTATGTGTCTGTGTGTCTTTTTAAATCAGGCAGTTTAGAAAGCAAAGACATTCCTAGCCATGACTGCTTCTTCAATTGACTCAGTTTTCCCATTTCCTCCCTGGTTTTCCACTGGCTGTGCTGGGACAGGAAGTTCTGCTGTGCCCTCCTCAAGACTCATCTTCTTTTGCAGCGCAGGGCAAGAGTTTCACTAGTCATTTGCATACTCTTGAGAAACCACTGGTTGTGAACGCCAAGGCAGGAGGGAAGAAAGCCCTGCATGCTTTCAGTGGCTGAGGGCATCCAGAAGAACAACTTTACTAGGAGGGACAAAGAGGTTAGAGCAGTTTTCTGCAAACAGAGATGTGGATTCAAACCTCCTTAGAAATGAATTGTGAGTGTCTAGGAATGTTGGTCAAAGTGGGTGAGCAGCAGCACTAGTCCTCAGATCTCATTGTACGGACTGTGAGCAATTGCTTGCTTTTGAAATGAACGATTTATCCAGTTCTGGAAGAGGATTCTAGTCTGAGAACCATGAATGGAGACATACCTCCTTGTGACCCTGTGTTAGGCTCCCATGTTATTAAGACCAG
Source organism: Ceryle rudis (assembly GCA_033439905.1). Taxonomy (NCBI): domain Eukaryota; kingdom Metazoa; phylum Chordata; class Aves; order Coraciiformes; family Cerylidae; genus Ceryle; species Ceryle rudis. The sequence continues at coordinate 84,606 of JAAGNO010006673.1, read as the reverse complement.
TATGGTTCAGCGTTTCTCATCTCTTTTGTTTTTTGCTCAATCTGACAGCTATTGTGGATCATGCTCTCAGAAGTCTCACTCACCCCATACACTGCAGAGAGGGAGCCTTCAGGAAGGCTTCTGAAGGTCCCATGAAAATCCAGTCTTTGAAATCTTGCAAGTTTGTACTTCCCACTTTTCTTTTGTTTAGACCTCTGTGGAGCCCTTAGATTTTTGGACCAGTTTTCTCTTTCTTTTTAGGCACACAGCACAATACCTTTCATCAGCATCTTTTCTCTAGAGTGTTGCTTATATTTGGCTGTTCCTCTTAAGAAATGCAGAGCTTGTTTGCTCATGAAGCCTGAAGTGGTCAGCTTGCAGTGTTGGAGCAGCTCTTCTCCTCTGGGTCAATTCCAAAATACAGAATTTGTCTTTTCTCAGTTTTTCTCCTTTGCTACTTTACTGGGCTATGGCTTTTCCCACCAGATGACACGTCAGAGTAGATAGGTGCCACTGCCCCTGCCTTCTTGGGGGATTTCCCTTCAGCCTCATGAGCCCCAGGAGAGATTAGCTTTTCAAAGCTCGTCAACATCCTTGGAGAATGTGTCAGACTTTCTCTCAAAGCTTTTATTTCTTGCCTCAGTTCTGCAAGCTGCTGGTCATTTCATCCTTGAGTAAGATTACTTCTTTCTCAATGATGCTTGACAAGAAGTTTGGAATTGCCTTTTCTTTGACTAAGATGTTTAGTTTATTTGGGCTTCGAGTGCTCCATCTTTCAGGCAATTTAATGTTTAACCCTCTGGTTCCCTATTTAATGGCACACAATCTCTATCTCAAAGAGCAGCTGGAGAAGAGAGAAAAATTGCCTTACGGGCATTTTGCTATCTTGCCAGTTTGAGAGGCATGAAGAGGGACTGCAGGGACTGTCTGTGAGAATCTAGTAGGGAAGACATGACTGCTTTCCATTATTGTAATGTTCATTGCCATCCTTCTCTCTTCACTCAGCATCTTCAACACTGAGGCCCAGAGAAATGCTATACAGGACAAGTGAACTTACATGAGCATCAGGGTGCAAACTCTGGGTGTTATCAAACATTAAAAAGTCACTTTACTTGAGTTGGGAGGAACACCTAAAGTGAAGTGAGTATTGCAATGTGTAAAGCAGGCTGGCAAAACTAACCCTACAGCTATAAAATATTTCCAAGGCAGCTGCCTCATGCAGCTTTTCTGATCTTGACGGCAGTCAGTCTCATGGGAGAGGTTTGCTGAGCTTTTCTATCTGCAGGGAGGCAGCTTGGAAGGGCTAGAACATAGGGCAGAGGACAGTTCATAGTATATTAAACTGTCAGTTCCAAACTGCAATATTTTAATATAAGCTTATGTATAAGCAGTAGTACCAGCTTGGCTTGCTAGGTCTGGAAGTATTTTAGAATCTCAACCTGTATTTATCTGTTGGACTTCCTGTGCATAGTTTGCAGTATTCAAAGCAGTGATGGTACCAGAGCCCAAATTTGGTCTTGATCACAGAATTTGCATTTCCTGATGACAAAAGACAGAATTAAACTGACCACTTTCACTTTCCTTTTTAAGGGCTATTTTAAAAGTGTTTTACTTTCTGGCTTCTCTCCATTTGACCTGTGGTTTAATGTTTGGACTAGAGATGCTTCTGGGGAAACATTAAATTCAAACAAACTCCCTTCCATCCTTTTTTTCCTGAAATCTTTCTTGGATGGTCACTAATGGTTTATTTTTTTTTCCCATTACATTCTCTATTAAACACAGACACTCACTAGAGATCTCATGATTAGTAATTTTTCCAAACTAAAGCAATTTTAAATGCTGTTTTGTTTGTTGCATTTTGGAACAACTAGAAGCATAATGGTACTTATTTGTTTGGTTTGGTTTATTTTGCTCTGTTTGGGGGATTTAGGGGGAGATTGGGTGGGTTTTTTTGCTTTGTTTTTCCTGAGGATGGTCTGGGAGAAGTGAGGAATTGGAAATCCTGGAAATCCTTGGCACTAAAATAAAAATAATTTTTTCCCTTTGGTAGTATGTCTGGAAATAAGGAGAGAGTGTGCTTTAAGAATTCTTAAAGAGTTGGTCCATTACACTCTGAATTATGGAAACTTCTGGTAGTTACAATGTCTTCAGTCGTACCTAGGGACTTATGAGTTCCTTCTTTCACAGCGTGCTGATGTGTTGGAGGTCTTCCCAAAGCTGTCCAGTACATGCAGATGCTACATGGGCAAGCTCTAGGAGTGTTTTGAAGGGAGATCTTTCCTTTTTGCAGGGAATGTGGCAGAAACAGAATGAAATATTCAAAGCTCATTATTCAGAATTCAATAAATGAGTCCTCCTTGGCTGATTCTTTACTAGGTATGTTCCACTAAAGAAAGATACGAAGGTTAGAAGTGGAAGGGAAGAGGGGACCAAATGATCAGGGTAGAATCAATGTGAAGGTTTGCTGTGGCTGTGGTCTGTCTGAATCTTTGCCAAAGTTTGCCTTCCCAAGAAGTTGCAGTATTTCTTTATCTTGCTTTATCCATGCTTTATGATTTTATTTCAACTCTTGTAAAATCATCAACTCACAAGGCAATAAAATCTCTGCTTGCTTTATGTCTAAACACGTATATCTATCTTCCTCTGCACGCTCCACACCCGGGATAGCATGACAAGGAATCTCCCTCTCATGTCTTCACAGACTGCTTTTGTTTTAGGGTTTTAAAATCGAATAATTTACTTTGTATCCTATTGTTGGATAAAATATGTATTTCATATGCTGCTTTGGTAGCCCAAGTATCTTATGAGCCTTACATTCTTCCTGCTGTAGTGTTTTTTCAAAAATATCTGGTTTGAGTTGATGAGTCTAAGAACTATAATCTGTATTTTTATTATGAGCTTCTTGGCACTGATGTGTAATAAATTCACTTCGTTGCCCCATCCAAGAGAAATACTGCTAAGTTGAGGGTCATGAATGTTTCATATCAATATCCTGTCTTTAATAAATCCTGGTCATTCCTGAAAAAAATCTGTCTGCTTTCTGGTTTTGGATATTCAGGAAGAAAAAGATGGAAAAATGAAATACTTTAGTCTGGGACTTCCTTCCTTTTCATTGCCTCTGTCTCCTTTCTCTTCCTGGTAGATATCTTCAGGATGTGCTAACTCATCCAGCCTGCAGCTGCGCCCAGGAGCTGAATTAGAGTTGGTCCATCCATACTTCTGGTGGTTCACTTTCCAAAATGTTCTAACCCCTAGAATTTTAAAGCTTCTGCCATCTGTATCCTAAATTATTTGTATATAAGAGCTTCCCCTCCATCCCAGCCAACTATGTTCTCTTTGTGGCAGTGGCACGCAAAAGGCAGTATGAGACCAGTAGGCTTGTGGAATAAACCAAGAAAACCTAAGTGATGGGAACCATGTGCTGTGCCTTGCATGCAGTGTGTGGCTGGGGCTCACAGGCACTGCTGGATTTAGTAGTAAGAAGGCTTTCTCAGGATAACATTGCCTGGTGCTTGTACTCTGATGCTGTCTCTGTCTTACCAATAGGATGGCTGACAGCTTGTTCTGATTTTCTTCACTTATTTTGTTCATTGGGGACAGACAGATGACCTTAGAGGTGAGGTGATGACTTTGTGAGGGAGTCACCTAAAGTGAAAGTAAGTAGATGAAATGAGAATAAGTTATATGTTTTTATTCTGGTTGGAGTCTCAGGAGATCATCCATGGGGCTTGCCAGTGCAAAAACCTGGTATGGGGAAAGATGAAGTCATTAAGTCATTAGGTGTAACACCACATGTTATCTACAACAAAAATTCATGCTGTGTTCTCGTAACAAATGAAGGCTATGGCATAGTAGTTTCCTGAATGAGCTGTGATACCAAGATTTCAGTTTACTTTGGAAGATGCTACCAGGATGTAATTTCATAGGTGGGTTTTCTGGGCCGTTACAACTTGTCAGAACACACTTCAATTAGTCCACTTACTGTAATTCCCTGGAGGAAAGCAGCCTCCAGAGAAATGAAAACTACTTATTTCATGTTTTGTAGATAGTTGTTGAGTTTTAGGAGGCAAATGCCCTTTTGCTGGGTCAAGGTGGCATTGAGTTACATCTTGCCTTGCTGGTAAGCCCTGTTCACCATTGGAAGGAGGGATACCCAAAGGAAGCCATACTGCCTTGTGGTTGCAGCACACCCTTGGAGACTGCTGGAATGGGCCCAGTCACTTAACAGCTAAGCCTTATAGGAGGTTCTTAGCCAAAAAGAAGTGAAAAAAGAAAAGCTACTGAAGGAATAAACTAAATCAGTATGTGTTTTTGTTACTGTCATGTCTGGTACAGTCCTGCTTTATGTATTTGCTATTGCAAATTAAGTTTGGGCTTGTTCCTGTGTCACAGCCATACTGTTTTTTTTTCATAAGAGACGTGATATAGCCAGAGTGACAGGTCACCTTCTGCACCAGGTTGTGCAGGTTCTGCTCTGAACCATGTGCATTTCTATCTGGGAATTCAGATTTTCCTATTAGCCTTAAAAAAAACCTCCTTCCAACACAGCTAACCACCAGTTAAAGCAGGAAGATTGTTGTAGGTAGTTAATGAAAAATTGTGCAATGTTAATTATATAGTCTGGCTACATGTGTGCTCCTGTAATACATAAAGAGTTTGAAGGAGGGAATTGGAGAGACAGCTATTTTTGCATTGGTAAAGAGAGCAACAGTCTTTATTTTTAAAACAGCCAGGGGCTGGTTTGGCAGCAAAATCTTAACCCAGCAGCCATCATGCTTTGCCATCTGCTCAAACAAAACACTCCTTAAACAAGGTTGTCTCTTGAGCAGAAACAGAGACAGCCTGCAATGTATACACACGCTCTGTTCTCATCAGTGATGGTATGGTCCCAAATCTGCTTAGACCTCTACCCACCAATGCCACTGGAAAATCAGTAGCCTCAGTTTTCTTTTCTTTTCCTTACTGACTGCTCTGGTCTCTGCCACGCTCTCTGTGCATGGGAAGGCTGCCTTGGCTTCTGGCTGCTCTGGTCCTCTCCTTGCTCACCAATACTTTCCTCCTTCCTTCCCAAACATGTGGAGGCAGTGGGGATTAACACTGGGGGCGTGCAAAGCCAACTGGCAGAAGGAAAGCATCACAAGCTGTGCATCCACGCTGGGCTGTGGGGTTTGATTTATACAGCCGAAACCCTGAAAAGCAGTTTGCACAGATACAATTCAAGAGAAAAATTCAAGCTGACCTTTTGACACCCTTAAGGCTGCAAATGGTGCTAAATGAAATAGAGGCACCAGCTCCTTGCTACCTTCCACACCACATGCCAGTATTAACTGGACACTTATTTAGAAAATTTTCAATAAAGAAATGGCTTCTGAACCTCACCGGAAAAAAAAAAAAAAAAAAAAAAAAAGAATTCTGTCTTGGTGGAAAATTTTTATGTTTTTTTCTTTTTTTTACTTTTTCCAACTGAAGTTAAGGAAATCATTCTCCCTGTCACTCTCTTTCCTGCTTGAAAAAGTGGGCAGGGAAGGAGAGAAAAAGCTGTAGAAGAAAGAAAAGAAAGTAGGAGGGAATTTTGTTACGAAAATACTTGCAACATAGCTTTGACACAGCCAAAGTCCACCCATCCAGTGGGAGGGCTGCGTGCCTGCCTGTCATGGGTTAGGAGACAGACCAATTGCCTTTTTGTGGTGGAGGGTGGTAGCACCCTGCCCCAGCTCCAGGGTTCTCTAGCAGCTACAGCACAAGGCAGGGAAGAGAGATGGACGAGATGGCAGACGGTGGGAATAGATTGTCAGTGCTAAGAATGGGAGATCAGAAGGAATCCATGCTGTGAAGTGTCGGAGAATATCTATCACTTTGTGTAAATGCACACATCAGAATTTGCCTCAAAAGTGGTTTTTTTTTTTTTCCCAGATTAAACCCAGTGCCTTAAATTCCACATGAAGCAACTGACAGAATAGAGGTGAGGTGCAGATGCCAGTGGATGCTTTGGTAAGCAGTGACAGTGGATCGGCTATGGTCTTGGTGTAGCTTTTCATGAATTTTCGATAAATTGTCATGACAGCACCTGCATGCACAAAGAGCACAGATAGGAGATACTTTCAAATACTTTCATGAGTTACCTGCGGTCACTGGATGACTGAAAACAGAACAGGGCAAAACTTCACTATATCCATCTTAAAAGCTTAGGAACGCCTCTGTGTGGAGCCTTCCCAGCTCCACAGGTCAAAAGCTTCAGAAGGATCCACTCTGTACAGAACCACGAGGTCAGAGCACCATCCTCATTTCAAGCACACGTGTGCATATTTTTCTCCATAACATTTCGACCTTTGTAGCTCAAATAGCTACTGATGCCCTCGGTAATCTCCTCCCTTTGGTTCTCAGTACCTCGGTGGATTTCCAAATTCCAGTATGTTCAATTCCATACTTGAGATTGTTCGGGACATTTTATTATTTACATTTCTGAGACTTGGTAAATGAGCTTCTTTGATTAAAAATGCAGAGGCATAGCAAGGCTCCATCAAAATCTGAAGATGGGCCTCTTTCAAAGCAGTGATCATGAAATCCAGCATGGATGAGCTGCTGTGCGGCTGGCTCATCTGGTGCTTTTCCTTTTTAATTTGTGCGGGCCAAGCTCTTTGGAATTATTTGAACATGATCCTGGCAGTCTCTGAGCACATAAACTAATACATGCAAAGCCTTTATCACAACCTGTGCCTGAGATTGCGAACTCTCTGGTGCAGTGTCTCTCCTCTCTACATGTTTGCCTTTAACACAACAAGGCCGGTCTCACAGGGAGCTTCCAGGCAGTACAGTGTGGAAACTGTAAAATACAGTAGTTCAGATACAAGAAAGGCTAGGAGGCTGTTGGTTCAGAGTTCCTGGAAAGCCTGGGATGGTGTACAAATGAGGTAATATCTAAAACATCTTCAAATATGTTTCTAAAGCAAATGTTGCACAATTAAATTAAGGCTTCAGAGGAATAAAAAGTAGAGACAGATTTGGTTTTCTGTTGAAAAGGACAAGTGTATCTTGTTTAATGATTCCCATAGAAAAATGCGGACTTCAAAATTAAAGCCACAGCTGTGTTGTCAGTCTAACAAAGTGTATCGGATTGGGACATACAAAGCTGTCGACCATTGCATAAAGCCCAAGGAGTTCTCACCATCTCCTTCTAGTAGAGTTTTGTCTTTTCCTAGGCTTTCTTTTTTGGTCTAATATGTGTATTCATGCAATAACTATATTTTTTCTCAGAGTTCGAGACTGATGAGCACTGGAGCTGTGCTGCAGATTGCTTCATCTGCCTCCTGCTGTCCCTGCATGTAGTTCTGGTCTTATTTGATGGATATTCTCAAGCTGTGTTTCTTAATGAAACTGTCTTTAAAATAGCAGTTCATCGATTTACAGAGCTACAAATTTTTTACAGTTGTGTATCTGAGACAATTTTATATGTTGTTTGAAACTACTCCACTAAGATGTTCAGCTGTTCCAAACATACTTCTGTTCTCTGTAAAAGGTGTGCTCCTGCCACACTTAGAGACACAGGTGTCTTTTGTTGACCAAGTTTCTCTGCATGTGGAAATAATTGCATGACACAAAGAACAGTGTTGAAAAGTGCTTCTCCTTCTGTAGAGGGAGTCTGATGAGTCTTTTTGTCAAATGCTTTGGACCTGGGTTGTTTAAAAAGGACTAGTGGCTTCTTGTGGTGATCCGAGGATTCTTGTCCCAGGTCTCACAGTTTGCCTGCATAGAGCTTCCTGAAGACGTTGAGGCCCTTTACAATGTTCAGCTTGCCTGACCCCATTCAGTTGGCAACTGTGGAAGTGAAAACCTTCATGGATCTTTAAATTCCGAGATGCCTTTCCATGAGGTGCCTGAAGTTCTCAAATGTTTCAAATACAGTATAAATACCACTAAATAATGTCTAGTAAATATTGTCTTGAAAAGCCTGAGTTGTAGCAGTACCTTCATGTTCTTGTCAACCTCTTTTGAGTAGACAAGAAGCCCTCATTTTCAATCTACAAAACTGAATTAAGATATTTAAATAGGTCAGACTTGTGGCTTTAGGATGCAACTCCTAGTCTGTGTAACAGACTTGGAAAGCTCATATGAGTGAATACCAAAGCATTGCAGCCAAATTCTCATGTGTTTGCTGCAGTTGAACTTGTAAACTTGAACATGAACCCTCTCTGCCTGTCATTAGCATGTTTACACACACTAAAGTGCAAGTGGAAGGTCGGGTTAGGTATCTGGGCACTGTTTGCGGAGTTTGTACACAGCAAAGTTAGGTTTGTGTGCGCTGATGTGGTACAGCACATTTCCACAAGTGGAAATTTGAGGCCACTTTCACAGAACGTGTTAACCTCTCATCCCCACATCCTTCGGCTCTTCTCTGAGGAGCACACACGCAAAATTAGGTAATATATTGAATGTGAAGCTCCAAATACTTAGCCCTGTCTAACACCAAAATCAATTAGAAGGCTTATTGCAGGGTGTGTTTGATTTTTTTCATAAAGGTAACCAGCACATAGCAGTTACATCTGAAGAAGGAAGGAAGAGAAAGATGTTGATGTTTACAGTTCTGGCATTAAATTTTTCATCATTATTAAAAAAAAAAAAAAAAAGAGATCTCTGTTTCTGAGCTTGTAGAACTAAAAAGATGTTTGCTTAAGGAAAAAAAAAAATCCTTTTTAAGATTGATTTTCTATTGTTACCTCTAGGAGGTAGCTGTGATGTTAGGAACAGTTGTCAAGGAATCTCATACCTTTTTTTTTTTGCCTTTTGGTTTTGTTTCAGTCTTACTTAAGTTAGGCATACCTTTGTGAAAATCCAAAAACAAGTAAATCTTTTATGGTCTGTCCAGTCTTCCAGTCTTTTTATTTCTGATGTTAAAACTTTTTTTTTTTTTTTCTGACTCACTATGTATGAAAGCCCAAAAGACTGAAATTTCAAAATCTGGCACCTAGTAGACTACAAAATTGTGAGGGAAAATATTGTTCTGTATGCATGAGACATGAAAAATGTTTAAGCAAAAGAATTTTTCAGATGTTTAGGTTTTGCAAATGAATTGTCCCACTAATACTATCTTCCACAAATACTGTACATAGTACAAATGTTTGTTAATAGCTTGTCTGATTATGAACCTGCTTCACTTGCTTTGGTAAAATACTATTCCAGAGTGAGCAAAAGAGGTCCAAAAAAGTAAAAACAGGTCCCCAGCCGTCAAACGTGTGGCTGCAGCTATGAGTCACCTCACTACTTTCAGTACTGTCTTGGGACCTCTAATGACTGCAGCTGGTCAGCCTGCTGTGTCACCTGGCACAAGCTGTGTCACAGGGCAGCCACGAGCCACGCTGGTGAGTACATCACATGGGATGTTACATCAGCGCTGACTCAGAGGGGAAAGGAATACTCATCAAACCCGTGCTAGCGTAAACTGTTCTGTGAATTAGGATCTCTGTTTGTCAAATGACTTCATCTACACTCCCATTCTCATCCTTATTCTCACAGAGTGGTGTGACAGTTCCATAACCCGAATTTGTGGGAAAGATGTCAAAAAGGGTGTGAATTTGACTTGCAGATACCTAAGACTTCCATATTTCTGTATTAAGATTTTTGAAAATGTATATATGTGTGCATATATCTCTATATACACACAGAAATACAGTCTCACATTTGCTTTACAGATAATTAAAAGCCCTGTGACTGTGATGTTTTAAAATTACTGCCCTATTGATCAGTTAGAATTGCTTTTGGACAGTAGTGACCTTTCAAACCAACCATGAGATTCCAGGTCAGTTTCTTTCAGATCTTCAAGTGACTTGGTACTTGAGAGGGCTGATTGCAATCCTAAGCCTCCTACAGGTCTGGAAATGGAGAGAAGGAGGTGATGCCACCTGAAGCTCTTCTTCCCGACACCTGTGGGAAGCCCTGCCTTCTGACTCGGGCTGTGGAATAGCACTTTGCAAGCCAGGCATAGCAACCGACTGTAGCTGTGCACAGTCTATTTTAGACCAGTACCTGTTTTCTCCTCTGGATTTTGGAATGTCAGAAAGTCTACTAAAGTTCATAAGCCTTTAAGGCACTGACATGAGAAAAGGAAGGAAAAAAGAAAGCAGGAAGGGTCTAGGTCCGTGTTGCTTCTGGCATTTTGTGACACCTTTTATAACTGAGCAAAAATGTCTGTAAAGAGACACTAACCTAACCCACTGCATTTTGTTTACTTGCTTTGCATGGGTGTAAATGATGAAATAAAATGCCAAGCAGTGGAGGATTCAGCATAATGATAGTGCTGTTTTAGCTTGCTCTGCATGGCTTGTTCTATTAATATATGTTCGTGGTCAGGAAGGAATGCAGTCTCACTTTGCTAAAATCTGAAACTCGGTAAAGCATAATATGTGCAGTATTAATTTTGGTTTGACACCTGCCAGGCAAAGATCCTTACCAGACAAAGGCATTCTTCTCAGCTGAGCTCCATCTGTTGCGCAGATCTTTGCTTCTGATATTTCTAACTACTTGAGCCAAAGCAAAACAAAGAGCCAACTTGAAGAAAAAATCTCTAGGAGGAATGAACAGTTTTATCAAGGCTAAATATAATGGCTTGTTGTCATACTTGGTTTAAGTCCTGTATGGGAAACATGTATGATTAGTTGTGTTATATAAGAAAACAGTCCTTCACACTAGCAGTATGATTTTTGTTGTTGCATGAAAGGAAGATCAATAGCTAAAGTCCAAGCTATGATTTTATTGCTGAAATGCTGCAGCCTTTATAAAGATTTCAGTAGGAAAGTTGCTAGTAAAAAATTTTCTCACTTATTGTACTCGGCAGATTAAAAGCCCACGAAGTCTGCTGTGATTCTTGCATGCAAAGGAGCAGCAGGATTAACACTTGCTTCAGCTCTTTGAAAGACAGTTCAGGCTATTTGAAATAAGAATTTCAAGTATCATCTGTCAAAAGAAGGTAACTTTCAATCCTCTGACAAAAGTTCCGTGATGAGTCTGTCGCCTAGCTGACAAAATAATCATTAATTGCCCCAGTTGTCTTTATTTTCCTCTTAGAGCGGGTGAACACTGTCAGAGCTCCCTGGCCCACCCAGGTAAACATTCACCTCCTATGAAACCATGAGAAGTCTTCTGCAAATATGAATGTTCTTTATGATTGTCATGACTTTGTTCAACCATCTGATTTTTAATTATTACTTGTGATACTGTGGAGAAGAAACTTGACTGATGGAAAATATGACTCTGTGTTCTTCAGACCAATAATTAATGGTTGAAAATGCAGTGAATATTATGAAACTCCATTGAATTCACTAAGAACTGCAGAGCATTCAAAAGTATATAGAAATCCACTGGCATACGTCAGAATTTGAGGTTTTCAGCATTCTTCCTAGAACTGACTCTTGGTGTGACTGCCAGCATGTAAACCAGACAGTCTTTGCTCTCTCAGGCTATCAGGTAGCTTTGTGCTAACAGCTCATTGCACCTGGCTTCCAAAAAATGGTCACATATTGTCTTTTCATATCATTTTTCAAGTCACATTTGTTCATTTGGAAAAAAAATCTTGGACCGAGGTCTGAATGTTTGGTATCTGTATTTAAACTGTTCTTCCAAATAATTCCTAAAAGCTCAGGTGTTCCTCAGCACCTCCCAACTGAGCAGACATTTCTTTTTTCCTTATTGTAATGCTGCATGCTGAACCTGTTCATACATTTATACTAATGATACCACTACAAGGATGCCATTGCTACCTGTGCCTTCAGTGCTGATGCATATATCTTATTTATGTATAACAATATACAGATTAATAGGAAATATCAAGAAAACTTTACTTTCATGTCAGTGCCTACAGCAGCATCAAATGCTGCTAAAAATAAGAACAATTACTAAAAGGTAATATGATTACTCTCTGTAATGTAGGGTAATTCTGTTTGAAAAGAGCAGCTTTTATAGTATGTTGCATTTGTGTTTTCTTTGCATAGATATTATTTTCCTTGCATGCATCTGCAGTTGCCATTTGCTTTGTGAAATTAATTATTTGATTTCATGGTATGCAACAGCAGAGAAATACTAAGTAGGATTGTAATTAATTTGTTGGATGGGAAATAGAGGAACAACCACACTATTAACTGCTGAAACTTCCTCCCTCCTCTTCCCAATGAAAAGCAAATGAAGAAGTGAAAACCCAATCTCTTTCAACTCCTTAAACACAGGGATTGCTCCCTATGGCTTGAAAAGGGTGAAAATTTAAGACAGCATGAATTTATTTAAGGACTTCTCTGTCAATCAGTTTAACAGTGCCGAATACTGAAGGCTATCAGTATAGCAGAGATCTGTGGAGGTGCAAAACTTGTGAAGCACATTAAAAAAAAGTTCACAAAAACTTCATAGCTACTGAAACTGAGTATTGGGAATTCAATTGAATTTTCTTTGTCATAAAATCTGAATGTTTATGTTTCAGGTTTTAGCAGTCTGCTGTCACATCCACAGCTACCAGGCAGTCATTAGCACGTGATAAAGAATATACAAAGTAGCTGCTGGTATTGAGCCAAAATAGAAACATCTGCTTTCTTGAATTGCACGTAGATTTACAAAATTTTGTGCTGTCTTTTTTTCCTACCCTAATATCCAAAATGTATTTAATGTCTCAAAGAATTATGCTTTTGAGCTCATACAGGAGAACAGATTGCTAACCAGTGAAGATATATATACTTTTTAATTATACCAGTAATGCAGAGTCCCAGCAAGCTTTGGGCAAGAAGGAGCTGAATTTGGTACCATGGGTGGATTCTGCTTCACTTAGCAGACACCATTTAAAGTCGCCATAGATTTTATTATAATTGGATATGGCCACAATTTATTCTGCATATTGGCAGTAATAATATGAGATTCCAATCTATTTAAAATAAGACTGAGAACTTTTTATCTTTTTAATACAAGTCATAAAAGCCAGCATGATGTGGAAAAATGCAGCAAGTCTTAAAAATTTATTGCATATTTGCTTTCATTTTGATTAGTGCCTTTAATAATTTAATTACAAGACATGGAAATGTAAATTACCATGATAGAAGTACACATACAAGTAAGTGGTTTATGATCACTAATGGACAGTAGTAGGTTTAATTCATGCACATTCTGTATATTAAATAACTGAAAGCTGCAGAAACTTTGCAATCCTGCATTTGTGAAGTATAATTGCAGAATATATTCAGATGAACATAAAATTCTCTGTCAAGTTTGTTTTTCTGTAGTATGGTCAGCTGAAAAAAAGGTGCTGCTTTCTAAACCCTTGGTTTAGGTGTTTTCCTTTTAATGTGTTTATGGTACAGATCCCATTTGGTAGTCTAGTCTGGATATTTAACTGGCTAAGATGTGATTTTGGTTGCATTAGAGAAGATAGTATTTATTCTTAGGAAGGTAACTGGGCCTGTTGTTCCTACAAAGGTGCAGATTTTCCATCACTGGGATTTCCCCATGCTGAGTCAGCTCTGTGGGAGGAAGAAGAAGGAGTTCCCAAGCAAAGAACAGAGATCAGTGCACACTTGGCAGTCATGGTTAAATGGTGTCCTCTGATAGCCTCAGATGGGATGAAAGAGGTGGGCATCTCTTTGGTAGTGAGCAGAAGGTTACAGAGGAGGCAACCAGCTCAGATAAGTGGAACAACTCCTACAATCTTCCACCTCACAGCTACCCATGTAACTCACCACTCACATTTGGCAGGAGAGACAGAGAAGCAGCTGTGCATGTGCTAAGGCAGGAGAAGGCTATATATCTTCTCCAAGATATTTTAATATTCTGTAAATTATTTTAATCTGAGTGTATTAACTCTAATATGGAATGATATCTATAATGGAGTCACCTATCTGTCTTCAAATAGTATAGGATTCAATTTTTCTCACTCCTTGGTCAAATGCTTTTTGAAACCCATGACACCAGGAGGCAGACCTGGTGGTTTTGAATAAACTTTGGATGGTCTGCATGATTTGTGCAGTTTGCAGATTTATAGAAAAGTTATGTACATGGTGATGCATAGAAGAGAAATATTTTTCCATGTTCCCTGGAGCGTGATTATTTATTTGGAGCTGTTGCAAAACACTAATGTTCCTTTCCTGGCCTTTGAATCAGTCTAGTGTTTAATGAGCAATAACACAAAAAAACCCCAACGCCCAAATTATATAGTAGGGGTTGGTTTCTGGATAATCTGTTCTGCTTTTTTCCCTGATCAACAATTTGAGATTGTTTCTTCTGTTTAAACAGATCCTGAATCAGGCCCTTCTGAAGTTTACAGCAATTAAATAACCTATAATGCTTCATGATAATTTTTAATGTGCATAGGAGAGAGTAAGCTCTGTCTTCTCCATGCAGGCCTACCAAGTGTCGTATATCCAGCATGATACTTTTCCATATGGCATTCCAATCATTTGCTGCCACAGGTTGGCTTAGAGCTCCTGAATTTGAATGTACTGTAGGAAGAGGGCAGGCATTGTTCCTCTTCCAACTTCTGCCTGTTAGGACAGAGTTGCGAAACAACAGCTGAACAAGAAAGCAGAAGAGCAGCCGTACAAGTGGGGTTCCACTGTCACCTTGCATCCCCTTTTCTAACAAGTCAAGCCAAGTGACCCAGTGCAGTTACCCAGCACCTTCTGTTTCTTCCACACCTCTCACCAGGACCTCCACCATGACGTGGTCTTCAACTTCAGTGTTTTACAGCACCAACTGGGACCCCTCAAAATACTTACTGTCTGCTTTTCCTTTCATGGAGCATCTCTGGCAATTTGAGGGGGGCTGCAGCCCTCAGAAGTCACTGATCTCATCATTAGTAGGAAGGTTACATACTTACCTTCCAATTCAGGTTCTGCAACTCCATCTCACTGCTTTTGAAATCCTGTCCCAACCTGATCCACCAAGTGTTTTTCTGCTTCATGACCCACTTCTACCATTGCACTCAGGCCAAGGGGATTTCTCTTTAGAGCAGATATACATGGTTATGTGCAAGTTGTTTGGTATTGTGACATTCAATCATTAAATAATTTCTGGAACATAACACAGCTACCAAAACACACAGCACACAGTCTGGCAACTGTGACCAATGCCTGTTCAGTACCCACTGCTGGGTCTGTGGCTCAGGCTAGTTGAACAAGTGCACCGTGCTGTGACGGGGCTAGAGGGAAGCACTAAGTTCTGTATTGTATGATTCACTTTAGCTGAAGTGCCCCAAGTGTCACTGGCTGCTGCTATGTTGGCCATAATGGTTCTTTGGAGCTGCAAAGTCCCTTTTAGCATAATTTCCCATAATAACTCAGGCTGTGCACTCCTCTGGCTACCCCTAGTAGCTTCTGAACCTGTTTGCCATCTTCAAGAACCCTGACTAGTCACTGTTGTGAAGAAGAGCAGTTTCATGAGAGTCTTGAGAATCAGTAAGCAGCTGGAGGAGACAAGTCCTGAAGCACAAGCCAGCTGTAGGGCTCACACCCAGGGGAAACAAGGCTGCTTGGTTTGCTGCTTGTGGAACTGCTTGATCTAACTTTAGTGCTGCTCAGGGAAGAACTGTACTCCAGATGCCAGGAAAGATGATTAAAAAGAACTCTGAAATGCTTGCTTTGATGTCTTCAGAAATTATGAGCAGGATCTGGTAAGAGGTTGTCACTCCAACAGCAGTTGGTGTGACTTGAGTCCAGATTGCTGAAGGACTCTATATAGAGCTTACCGTAGGAGATGCTGAGGCCAGATGCATCCCTAGGCAGTTACTTCTTTTTACAGTACTTTTTACTTGGGGTCTGAAGCCCAGTAACACCTACCCGTTTCTAATGTAATTCTAGAAAAAATAGAGCATTTTCCTAGCATTGTTTCTGCCAAGGGCTTTTGCAGGCAATTTTGCTCTCTTTCAGCATACCCCTTGAATCCCAGGCGAGTGTTCTCTCCTCCAGGCTTCATTCTAGAGGCTGGAAAGCATTTTTGACCCTTCTCAGGGAATTATTTTTATTTTTTGCTGGAATGATTTATCAGGAAAAAGGGAATGAAGAGGCACAACCCATGGCTGTGCACCTCAGCATTAGGATGTGCATCTCAAAGAGACCTGCATTCCCATCTCCTCCTCCAGTGCTGCTTCTGTCTTCTTGTCTAATGAGTATGTACATGGTTATCTAAATGGATAAAATACAGGTGCAGCGCTGGAAGCAGAGACTAGCTCCCAGAACATCTTTTCCCAAGGGACAGATTTATTAGGTATTATTAGATAAGAGATGGGCTGTTGCAGCCCTGACTCCTCAACTGTCTCCTGAACTGCCTGTGGAGTCATCCTTGCAGGATGAGGCAACAGCTGATCAAGACTTTTTCAAGACTTTGAATTCAGGTCCATCATTTTCATCAAAGTCCCTTTTACACAGCAAAGAGCAAAAGCCAAGAAGTTGTTTATGTGTTTCATCATGTAAAAATGTATTGACTGTATAAGGAAGAAGGCTCCCTAAAACTCCAACAGATGCTTTTGGTCATGCACAGAGAAGTCATACTTAAATTGAGAAGGGGCCCTTAGACAAAACCATAAGGCACTTCGGGCTGCTGGCAGTTCTGAGGAATCAGCTGGATACTTTGCAGATCACTCAAAAATGCTTCAGTGCTTTTTACTGCTATGTCCTGTGTTGGAGCCAAACGTGCTTGCTCCCCACTGCCTTCCAGCAGCATGGTGGGTGGGAGGTCAGTTCCTCAATGCTGATAAAGATTTTCCCATGGTGCAAGACAGCCTAAGAGTTGATCTCAGCTTTTTTTCATCACCTAAAGATGATGATGAGAAAGCAAAGACAAAAAAAAACCTTAAGTGATTCAAAGGCCATTTTCATCTTGCATCCTCCCACTTGTGCCAAGCGGGACAGAGCTGGGGTGAGTTTTCTATCCCCCTGACTGTTGCAACATCTTCTTGGAGTCTCCTACTTAAAGCTGGAGAGGTCCTGAAGAAAAAAGAAATCCAAAAGTGGTAACCAGCTGCCTTTTCCCCATATATAGCTTTGGTATCAGGGTTACTTTGTTTTGACTGGTACGTATCCGTGATACTATTCATATCCAGTTCTGTTTCCTGTCCACACTCACCAGACCTTCCCAGTCTGTGTAGTGCTCTGGAAGCACAGATGTACACACAGAACAGAAGTTGTCAACATCTCCTGGGTTTTTTTTTAACTTGGACAGCTAGGAGAGAGGCTTAGGGTGGATGAGCTTCCTTGCCCAGTGAGAGATGGAGACAGGGAGAAGCACGTTCCCTTATGCTGCAACTTTGAATAAAAGAAGCTGCAGGTCTATCTCTGGGTCAGTTTCAGATCCAAAACCATGGTGGAGAGTGTCCTTCCTGCATCCAGTCCAGAGAAAGGAGACTTTAATGGTCCCAAGCGGAGTGCCAGTGAGCTGGCCAGTTGTCCCAGAAGAGCAGCTCTGCACCAGGCTGGCTCGCTCCCCAGAACAAACCCATCAGCTCTCTGTTCCTAAGGAACTTATTGGCTTCAGCCTGAGCAGCAAGACTTCAGCCTCTAAATCTCCACAGCACGTCACCGTGGCACTTTGCAGCATAGACTGCATCCACAGCTGGACACGGTGTTTCACTTAGCATGCTTGCTGGAGGTGACAGCACCCCAAATCACCTTCTCTGGGGAAAACGTCAACATCCCAAACCAGGAAGAAGATGTTGATGAGGCCTTCTACAGAAAACTGAAAATAGCCTCAAGATCACATGCCCAGTTGCTCATGGGTGACTTCAATCACCCTAATGTTTGTTGGAAAGGCCACACAACCAGGCATACTCCGTTTAGAAGGCTCTTGCAGTGCATTGATGTTGCTAACTTTCTGATGCAGGTGATGGAAAAGCCAATGAGGAGAGGTGTGCTGCTGGATCTGTATTAATGAACAATGAAGTCTGGCTGGAGAGGTGAAGGTTGGGGTCATCCTTGGCGGTAGTGATCATGATATAGTAGAGTTTAGTATCATACAAGGAAGAAGCAGGGCAGTAACTAGGATTGCAACTCTGGACTTCATAAGGGCTAATTTTGTCCTCTTCAGAGACCTACTTGGAGGAATCCCTTGTGCTAAAACTCTAGCGGGGAGGGGGGGGGGGGGCAAAAGAACTGGTTAATATTCAACTGTCACTTCCTCCAAACTGAAGACATGTGCATTCCTTTGAGGTAAAAATCCTGTAGAGGAGGCAGGAGACCAGCATGGATGAGTAAGGAGATGCGGGAAAAACTCATGTGGAAGAAAGAAATTCACAGTATGTGGAAAAAGGGACTGGTATCTTGGGAGAATTATAGAGACATTGTCAGGGTATGCAGGGATGTAACAAGGAAGGCCAGGGCCCTCTTTGAATTAACTCTGGCAAAGTAAGTAAAAGAGAACAAGAAGGGCTTCTTCAGATTCATCAATGGTAAAAGGAGGAACAGGGCCCACTGCTGGATGAGGCGGGAACCCTGGTGACAGAGGATGCAGAGAAGGCAGAGTTACTGAATGCCTTCTTTGCTTCAGTCTTCACTGCTAAGACCAGCTCTCATGAATCCCAGACCCTGGAAGTAAGAGAAAAAGCTTGGAGAGAGGAATATTCTCCACTGGTCAATGAGGATTGGGTTAGAAATCACTTGGGTAAACTGAACACACACACAGATCCATGGGCCCTATTGTGATGCATGTGCAAGGGCTGAGGGAGCTGGCTGATGTTGTTGGTTTACCACTTTCCATCATTTCTGAAAGATCATGGAGAATGGGAGTGGTTCCTGAGGACTGGAGAAAAGCCAGTGTCACTCCAGTCTTCAAAAAGGGCCAGAAGGAAGACCCTGGAAATTACAGACCAGTCAGCTTCACCTCCATCCCTGGAAATCTAATGGAGCTGCTCATTCTGGATCATATCTCAGCTCATGAAAGAAAAGAAGGTTATCAAGAGTAGCCATCATGGATTTACTAAAGGAAAGTGATGTCTGATTATCTGATAGCCTTCTGTGATGATGTGACTGAATGGGTTAGATGCAGGGAGAGCAGTGGATGTCATCTACCTTGATGTCAGCAAGGCTTTTGACACTGTCTCCCCTAACATCCTCATGGGTAAGCTCAGGAAGTATGGGTTAGAAGAGGGGACAGTGAGATGGGTTGAGAACTGGCTAAACAATAGACCTCAGAAGGTTGTGATCAGTGGTGCAGAGTCCCGTGGGCAACCTGTAGCTAACAGTGTTCCCCAGGGGTCAGTAGTGGGTCCAGTCTTATTCAACATCTTCATCAGTGACCTGGACGAAGGGATATAATGCACCCTCAGCAACTTTGCTGATGATACTAAACTGGGAGTGGCTGACACACCAGAAGGCTGTGCTGCCATTCAGTGAAATCTGGACAGACTGGAGAGCTGGGCAAAAGGGAACCTAATGAAGTTCAACAAGAATAAGTGTAGAGTCCTACACCGGGGGAGGAATAACACCATGCACACCAGTACAGCTTAGGGGTTGACCTGCTGGAATGCAGCTCCATGGAGAAGGAACTTGGGAGTCCTGGTGGACAATAAGTTATCCATGGGAGAGGAGTGTGCCCTTGTGGACAAGAAGGCTAATGATATACCTGGGGTCCATCAAGAAGAGTGTGTCCAGCAGGTCGAGGGAGGTTCTCCCCCACCTCTACTGTGCCCTAGTGAGACCACGTCTGAAATAGTGTGTCGAGTTCTGGTGTCCCCATTCAAGAGGGACAGGGAAATATTAGAGAGAGTTCAACACAGAGCTACAAATATGATTAAGGGACTGGAACATCTCTCTTATGAGGAAAGGCTGAGAGACTTGGGGCTGTTAGGGATGGAGAAGAGTGAGATGGGATCTTATTAATGTTTACAACAATCTGAAGGATGGTTGTCAAGTAGAAGGGGCCAGTCTCTTCTCAGTTGTGCCCTGTGATAGGACAAGGGACAGTGGTCACAAACTGGAACACAGGAAGTTCCACCTCAACATGAGGAAAAACTTCTTTACTGTGAGGGTGACAGAGCATTGGAACAGGCTGCCCAGAGAGGTTGTGGAGTCTCCTTCTCTACAGACTTTCAAAACCCACTTGGATCTGTTCCTGTGTGGCCTGTCTTGGGTGATCCTGCTCTGTCAGGGGGGTTGGACTTTATGATCTCCAGAGGTCCCTTCCAACCCCTACTGTTCTATGCTTTCTATGATCCTCCCTCAGGAGGTGCCCTGAGCCCTGCTTCTGTTTCTGGCACTATAGTCCTCATTTTTCTAAGATTAAGCATATATCTGACATAACACGTACACCTCCACATCGGATCCACCTAAAGCAAGAAGAGCTTCACATATTTTTTCAGAACTGAGGTCTCAGTATCCTAAATGTACTTTCCAAATTCAACTGCAGGATCTGCATGATTGAAACTTTTGCTCTAATCTTGTTACCACCCTCAGGCAGTTCCTGACTAACAGAGATTATAAGTGAGGGCCTGTAGTAAACATAATTAAAAAAAAAAAAAAAATCTTTAATGTTTTTGCAGTGCTCAAATCAGCTTGGGTGCTAAGCACAAAAACTCCCTTCCCTTTTACCTGAAATGCTGTTATAGTTATTAAATGAAGAGCAGCATTAATCCTAGAACATATCCAGATCTTGTTGTAATTTTGCATTTTTCATAACTAAAAGATCTCACTAAATATTTCTCTATACTTTTAAACAATATTGCCCATCATGTAATGCTTGTCCTAGATTTTCCTCAGAGATTTTGTATCAGAACTGAAAAAGTGCTATCACAGAAAATAAATGGGACTAAAATAACTGTTCTTTGTATTAAATTTAACATTTGGCTTCTGTCCCAGAATTTTCCACATCTATATTAGAATCAGATGGTATCATAAGATGAAAAGATTTCCTGGATGGGTTTTATTCTTATTTATTTTATTAAAGGGCTGATAACAGGCTAAAGGCAAGATACTTGTTGTAGTAAAAAAGTCTACCTAATATCAAAGGCTAGATGGAGAGGCTGACATATGTTATTGTTAGGGCTCCCTGCTTGATCACATTTCAATATCATCAAATCATTCTGCTAGTTAACATGAAGTATAAAAATTCTGGTGTGAGAGCAAAAAGCCCAGGCTGGCAGGCAGTGCTCCTTTGGGCACACTGCTTTATGCTTAGTAGCTGACTGTAAGCCAGTGAGAGGGTTTAACATCAAAATGTACTAGAGTTGGCAACAGTACAGTGTAGCTAGAATTATTTTCAATTTTAGTTATTCTTGCATATTTGCATTTGTGAAAGGCAGTCCCTTGTCTTGACTTACCTGTGGAGCTTGTATTGTGTGTGATGTGACAGCATAGGGGCAGCCCCACCAGTATTGCTCAGCCTTCTTCAGGAGCTGTGCATCCTCTACACTGTCCCCGAACCAGCTATTTGCCCCCAGTTCCTTTAGCAGTCTGGAGACATAGAGATCAAAGGAACCTAAATACTCTTCAGAAATCAATTTTCCCTTTACTCAAAGCAGCTCTGTATAGTACTTATGTATGATTTGGCTTAAATTGTGCAAACATTGGCAGGCTCTGGGTATTCTATGCAAAACCAATTACTTTTGATAAAATGAAAGAGCGGTGCATTCTAGTGTTGCTGTTCTGCTGTAGTGGAGACTGCAAGCAAGATATTTGAGCTATAAATTAGATATTGCAAAGCAGCTCTTCTGTAGGGAGTCTGCTGCTTCAGACTGACAGGATATAATTAGCATTTTCTCGGGGATATTTTTGCTCTGTTTTGACGCAGTATCTTCAGCAACAAAAGTAGAGCAGAAATTGCGGGCTGCATTGACCCTTCATTTCAGTTTGTGATTGCTAAAGATATCAAAGAGCAAACACGCTTCATAAATACCTTATGCTGCTTTTCTAAAAGCACCTTTTTAAAGCATCTGCTGTGTGGTTTGAATTTACAGGCAGAGAATCGTTTCACCAGTGCTGGGTGTCTACAGCATTGACGTCATCCAAGCTTATACCCAGTGCTTCTTTTACAGTCAGTGGAGAGAAATGTGCAAATTTAGAGGAGTAATTCATCTGCTTATTTTAGACATCTTCTTTTCAGTGAGATGGATTGTATTCTAGAAGAGCTTATTTCTCTCCTTAGCGATCATTAATCTTAGTGTAATTAGTTTACTAGAGCTACCTGTAGTTAGGTGAAACAGATCCTGTGCAGCATGTTTCCAAATAGCACTGTATTCTCACTCTGCTATTAGCACTGTATTAATGATTTGGGGGGTTTTGTTTGTTTGTTTGTTTTTTGTTTTGGTTTGTTTTTTTTCAAATGATCAGGTTACCATAAGTAATACATATAGAGATTATTTGTGTTTGTAAGAAATACTTGGTTCGGTCCCTAAGAGAGTTTTGCTTCTGATAATTATAGCTACCTTAATGCTTCCTGTGAAAGCTGTTTTGGTAGTTGTATTGACCCTGTCCTCCATGACTCAGGTACTAGTTTGATGCTTAATATCTTTTCAGATGAAGAGTGCGTTCTGGGGCATGTTGGGTACTTTGGCAATACTAAGGGACATAGGGCAGAAATCTCTGAGAGCACATGGGACTTCTTTATACTTTCCTGAAGGCAGCTTCCAGGAGGCTGTAGCAGGTACATACCTGTTTTCAGGAGCATTACTACAGCTGGGATAAAGAAGCATAATTTGTATTGGAGATGAGTGTTTATGCCCTGTTCATTTGGGCACCATGCTTATAGTTTCATTCAAATAGAAGAAAAGCTCCCAAAGCTCATGTCCTCAACATGAATTTGCCATATAGGACAGGGCACAAAGGGCAAATAGCATTTTAGGAGACGAAATAATTTCTTTCGAAAAACCCTCAGCAAAAAAACCATAAGGTAATACCTAGTAACTAAGGAATCAAAGTTACTTCTGAATGTATAAACAGAGTTACAGAATAGGAGTAATAAGGTATTACTGGTCCTATATTTGTCATTTGTCACCATATCATAGTGGTGCAAACATTGATTTTCAGAGGGTGATGGCTGCTGGAAACATGTTCCTTGAAAACTTTTCTTGTTCTCTACCCCAAAATCCATAATTACTCTTGGAAGTGTTGGTCTTGGAGCAAAATTCTGATATCTGGTTTATTGACACCCAAACCCTCAAGGCTCCTTAGTGTGGTCCACTAAGCATTAGTTTTCCTCTAATTTTCTGGTTGAATACTTAATTAATTTTTTCTAGGTGAGTATATATTCTCTTCTCTCTTCTCTTCTCTTCTCTTCTCTTCTCTTCTCTTCTCTTCTCTTCTCTTCTCTTCTCTTCTCTTCT